>JAQFYC010001742.1:0-31074 GCA_034694165.1 Tomocerus mixtus | reverse complement strand
TACCAGGTTATAAGGGGATCCAAAATGTTGAAATTTTTTCTAAGTCCCAATGGGGGACAATATGGAATAGGTTTATTAAATAGCTACACAATTAAAGTTTTACTTTTTAGATTAAATGATTTAGTAGTGCAATTTTAAGCATAGCTTATCGTCAATATTCATATATTACAAAATAAGAAATAAAGTATATAAATTTATATATTAGTAGATACATTTTTTGTGTGAATCAAATCGTATAATATCCTGTTACTGTAACAATTTGTTAAGCACCTATTTGCTATTTACTAATGTCTGAGTGTTTATGTTTTCCTTTGCATCTTCTAAATATACTTATAATGATATCATCTTTCCTAAGTTGAATATACGCATAATTCATATTCCGATTTAGCGATGACCACAACACAACACATAGCTTCCTTTTTTGGTATTAGGAATTAGGATTGGGATAGCCAATTATTTTTGCTGAAGTTTTAATTGTTGTTTTCTTCTAGCATCTGATAAAAAGTCAGCACACAACAACGAACATCCCATATTTAATTATCTACTAGTGAGTATTTAGCATTTACATGGTTTGGGGCAAGTACTTAAATGTTACGTAAGCTGGAGATAATATAATGTAGTCTGCATGGACCATAAGGAATACCTGTTTTCCTTTCAGGGTTGTAAACACATAGGATACAACATCTTTCTGCCATGCCACAACGATAATGATCTTGGTGCACGACTTATGTATTCGGCTTAGTCTGTGTGCTTATAGATAATCATTTGTTGATGGAGGGTTCTTGTATATTTGTATGTTGTACGTATTAACATTTTGTCTTCAGGCACCCTTTTTTCTCTAATATCTCTCTATCCCCGATTGTATATAAAGATTCTTAAGAAACTCCTTCCATATAGGGGAATTCTTTACATCCATTAACACGAGCGTTGTGAGGTCAAGTTTAATCTGATAATATGTAACATTTGTATTTATTCATTTTCTCATTTTATTTCTTACAAACGTCGAAAATATTTCTGAAGTAAAAATGTTGCGTTTTCAAAGAAATATTAAGCAGAATAAATTACTAAAATACTAGAATATCCAGAATTAGTCATAATTTTCTTTGGCCTTCAGGTTAAGGTTTAAAGAATAATATGGGCCATGAAAAACTTCAGAACAAATAAAAATATTTTTGTTTTTGAGTGCGCAATTATATTTCATTCCATCATTTACGGTAAAAAGATTCTTGGGAGACCCCTGTTAAACCTCTTCTATATAATGATGTTCCTTATATCCATTAACATGTAAATGTCTTAAAAAGTCAATAAAAGAGTTGTCTACTTGACTAAAGATGAATGTATTATATTGTTCCACAATTTTGTGTCCATTTTAATATTCTTTATACACTTTCGTATTTACTATTCAATTATATTAACTACACATTCACAGGATACGAAAAAATAGAAATTGTTCTTAAATAAGTCAAAAATTCGCTAAAAGCATCCCTCAGACTAAAAATTTGTGGAAAATCTGTTCTAGTACATGACAATTTTTTTCCTTTTACGGGAATTCTTTACATCCCTTTTGTAGTTGCTTTTCTATAATTTGTTGCACATGAGAAATATCCTTTACACCAGAATCCTTATACGCAGAATGAAGTATGATAATCTCCAGAATATTCCTTTTAACTATCATGGCTTGACGAAGCCGGTTATTCTTTGCGAAATTCATGTAAGAGCAACTCTGCTTTAAACTGCTGAGAGAAAGAAGTTATCACTCTGTAGAAGAATACAAATAGAATAGAAGAGTCTACGTAACAAATTCTGAGTTGGTGTAGTCTGAAATAGAAGTGTGTAGTTGAGAAGTCAAAGCAAATTGATTTTCTCGGTTTTAATTGAATTGTGATAACTAAGATACGGGACACGGGTGCTTTGCAAAATGAGGGGAAATAATTTAATCCAATTTTGCATAGCATTTTCCTCATTTACGGTTGTTTTAGTTTACAGTGTAACTATTCCTGTAAATTCGCCACTAGTGTTGCAGATTGTGCCACAAAATATTCGTCTTTCTTACCTTTCCTCAAATGGTTCAAGTTCAGGCCTGATACAGATAAGTGGCAATGGTAATTCATGTACAGTGTACAGTTGGGCTATAAATCAACTCATTTACATAGTTAGTGCTTGGCTTAAATATTAAATCTCATTTAAATATAATTTACTAACACACAGGTGTATTTTGGTATTTAATTAGAGAAAAGCCCACAAGGATTTTATAGTACAATATAGGTACCTAAGCGTTCTAAATTGTAAGTACAGGGTGGTACATGTATAATAAATGTTGAAAATGCTACTGTAAAGCCCTAGCCAATATTGGATAGAGAATATTTTTGCAAATGAGGTTGCCAAATTACATGCGAATACGGATGCTATTAATTGGTAGGGTTTATGAGGTCTAGTTGTAAGGAAAGATGCTCCGAAAGTCAAAATTATCCTGTTTTTCAAATTTTAAAGTTTTCTCAGTCTAAAAAATTTTATTGTCAAAATTCGCGAGTTGCCAATTGAACAGCCTTCCAACTATGTGCAATTAAAATACAGAATTTCAACGATTTTCTTCCTTTTTTGAAACTGAGAAATTGCCCATATTTTTTTGAAAAAATAAAGAAATTCGACATTTTAATGGCCTAATTGAGGTAATTGCTTCACTAGAAGTCGAAAATAAAGTGCGGAGTAATTAAAATTGGCGAATTTTGCGAAATTTTCCTGAATTACCTATTTTGACACCCATAAAGTTGTTGGATTAGGATGAAACTTAACTTATTTGCAAAAAAATTCTCTGCAAATTGGCTAGAAGATTTTAATACCTAGTACCATCGGAAATATTATAGCCAAAGAGGGTTAACATGTTTATGTGTCAACCTGTATCATATATTAATACCTAAATAATAAGCCTTAGCACATTTTCTAATTTGCATACTATCCATGTACAGCATAGTGGTACAGATACATTCTAAGTTTAAGGCACTTGGGCTTAGTTATCTTTGTAATTCTTATTTAATTACGATTCAAGGAGACTCTACTAAACGGGTGTGTTGTGTTTGTACTTATTTATGTTTATGCTGACTCTAATGAAATTATTTACGGTTTTCAGAGGAGCCTTCGCTAATAAATAGCCCAAATGACCTTGAGACGGGAATGCCTAAGGTAGTACTCCTTTATTTACTTTTTGGTCCGTTGCTGGTGAATTCTGATATTCTGAAAGCATTGCAACTGCAACTACAAACCCAAAAGCCGAAGGAGCCATCGGAAATTTCTCAATCATCCAGTAACAGCAGCAGTAGCAATATAAGCAATGGTAATATGAGTTCCTCCGCAGAATGTTACACAAGGAAAGGCCACGAAGGAAATTGCACGACCTTCAAGGAATGCTTTCCGATGGAATATTACGGAGAAGATGGTGAAGAAATGCAGCCTGACCGTAATGCATTAGTCGAAGAAATGTTTGCAACTTCTAAATCGCCAGGATGCGTCTCAAGATTGAATTCAGGTTGTTATTTCATTTCCTGTCGTATTCTTCATTCCACAATAAATAGATCAGACCATTTTTAGTATTTGTAGTACGATAGTAGTATTTACTGACCGATCTACAGAATTATGGGGTGTACTTTTAATAATAATATTAAACAAGGTAGGTAATTTAGGGAAAAGTTCAGCCCACATGCTTAAATATAAAAATATGCAAGAAATAATTGCAAAAATCCCGAAAAGTGATTAATAATAATTTTATGAAATTCCATTTTGCATAAAGTACCTTAAGTATGATAAACATTTTATTCTTTAATGACCTTAATAGGTATTTGCATGAAATGATTAAATGTTTTGCATGATTTATTGAGTATTTCATACCAAAAAGTAATCTCATAACGTTTTTAAATGATTTTCGTGGTTTGATAGAGATTTTCTTGCAAAAAATTACACAATTCTTGAATTAAATAGTTACCTATACATATTTCTATTTCTTATTGGATATTTCATAGACAAAGAAAGCAATCTGAAGTGGTGATTGACTCTAAACTACTTAAATTATAAAAAATAATTGCCAATTCTTTGCAGTTGGAGATATCGAGAAAATTATTTGCTGTCCCGTATCGAAAGAATTTATTCCGCCGATTCCACCAAACAAGATTGAGCAAAATAGCACAGAAATGAGTTCCACATCGGAATTCGAAACTACGATGATACCAGAAATGGTAAATTCTACCAATATAGCACCAGAAACATCCACCGTTCGCATTCCATCGTCCACAAATGTCAATGATACTTCAGAAATGGTGACAATGTTACCCGGTTCTGGTTCCACGACGGGAGAAAGTGGAAAAATGAATACCACAACGGAATCCTCGGCTACAAGTACGAGTACGACTGAAGTATACACTACAAGTAGTACAAGTACTACAACTGAGAGATCTACAACCTGGATGAACCCCACAGTAAGACCTCCATTCCCATCTGCTGGATGTGGCAGGGTTAAAGTTTATTCGACGTCGACAGTCAAATCTTCTAAAGTTACTGGAGGGAGGGAGGCTTTCAGAGGGGAATTTCCATGGATGGTATTTTAAATATTTAAGATTTCACGAAATGTGAATTTTTAAATTTCTAAATTGTGACTCTTTTTACATAGGTGGCAATTTTTGGAAAAAATGGGAAGCTTATGTGCGGTGGAACACTTTTGAATTCCCAATATGTGCTAACAGCATCCCATTGCTTATCAACGTATGGAAAATATTTCTTTTAAAAAAATATAATTTATCCCATTAAAGATGGCTGGCAAAAATAGTACGAAAATTTTACTCAACCTTGTATAACACCTGGTTGCATAAAATTGTCGTAATTTTTTGTTACAATTAATTTACTGGATAATTATTTCCTAGGTATAATGAGTATGATGTTGCGCATCTCACCGTTACAATCGGGGACCACAATATTCAAACAACAAAGGAAGGGCCCCACCAAAGTAGAAAAATTGTCCAACTTATTCTTCATAGAGGATTTGACATCAGAACTTATGTAAGTTATTGAAACACTGATTTTTACTCAAGTGCCTACACAATAGTGCTAATCTTCAAAATATCTGTATAATTGTAATTTTGAATCCAATCCATGAATGTTTTTTTCAAATTTCAGCACAACGATGTAGCATTAATGCGATTGGACCGGCCGGTCGAATTTAATGAGTATGTACAACCCGTGTGTCTCCCAAAGGCAAATTCCTCACAAAATATCGAAGGACAAGAAGTTGTCGTCGCTGGTTGGGGACGAGATCGTTCCTACGGTTCTTTAGCTCCCACCTTGAGAAAAGTCAATATGCCCGTTTGGAAATATTCTGAATGCCAAAATGTGTTTAATTTATTTGCTCCTGGAAGACTAACACAGACGAATATTTGTGCTGGAGATGGACGAAGAAATAAGGATGCCTGCATCGTAAGAATTTATATTTATCCATTTATCTTTAATTTTTCCAATGGATCTGTGTACAAAAATTGAATTCTCTACAGGGTGACAGTGGTGGACCACTAATGCAAAATTTGGACGGAGTGTGGCATCAAATTGGAATTGTTTCTTGGGGAAAAGGTTGCGGAAGGTAATAACATTTTTAGTTTCTGCTGAAAAATTAAATGCATCCTTATAATTCCAGAAATTCAAACTAATTTTTTATTTTTCGGTTTATTACAGCTTCCCTGGAGGTAAGTGTCTATAAACTAATACAATTAAATTTTTGCCAGTTAAAAATTGATATTTGATTAATGATTCTGTATTTTGCTCCACAGTGTATACTCGGCTGGACCAATTTGTGCACTGGATTGAGAAAAACATGAGATAAAATCTATTTTTGTATGCCTTCCAAAGATGACATGAAAAGGTGTGGCAGGCCTCAAAAAAAAATTTCTTCCAAGAATCCTGAAAGCAGACTTTCACCAAAAACCCCGCCCCCTACTTTCTATTTTCTCCACTTTCTCCATTTGGTTAAATGGAGAAAGTCTAAAAATTTTTCAATTTCCAAGCGTAGCCCCACCCCCATTCCAGATTTCCAAGAATCCTAGATACCGGGATGCTAACTTTTTTTGAGGCCTGAAAGATGACATGGAAAGGTGGAATAAATTTTGCAAAATAAAATAAAACCATCTTGATAATTATTTTTCTAAAATTTTCTCACTTTTATTTTGGAATCTCCATTACATTTAATTGTAAGTTTTGTAGAATCCATTGCATGTTCTACCCAACATTTTTTGTAATGTATTTTGTATACTATTATTTCACTTCAGTACAGTAGTAGTACGATTACCTGCGTAACATCATCTCCCTTCTCTGTACATACATTCTATTTATACGTTGTCGTTGTCACATTTATGTATATTTAACTTGTTAGTAGGAAAGGTCTATTATAACACACAATTAGTACATATACACATATTTATCATTTCTAATTGCTTTCAGTTCATTTTGTGTTAATTAACTAAAGTGTTTAGTGTTTGGCCTAGCGACTAGCCCTATAGAAAAAATTACTTACTCACATTTATATATTTACAATTTATATTATTCTCTATTTTATTGATCTAGTTTTCTCTAGACTCTAGAAATAACTATCCTTTTGGCATTTAATGGATAAAAGTGAAAGTAATTTTATCCTAATGCTAACAAGATTACAAGATAAGCGTTCCGTCTGTAAGTAATTTGTAGGATAGGATTTAACTTCAAAGAAAAATTAATACCGTATTTTGAAATTTTTCTCCACCGGGGAAAATTATAAATTAATTTCTCATCAATATCAAGCTAGTAATTTTTGTGTACCACTTTAAGCTAGCTTTTAAAAAATAATTATTTATAAGGAAAAATTTATTAAAGAGTTGGGAACAAAATTCGTTTTTCGATATTCCTCCACTTCCTGTAACACTTCATGACGGAAATTTATTGTCTTTCTATTCAATTTGATGTTTTTCTACTAACAAGTTAAATATTTTCCAATCGCACCCATTCAGTTTTTGGGACTGTAATTATTTTGGTGGAATTGTAGATGAGTAACTTAAAACGCCTATTTATTACAGTCCAAGTTACATTTCGTTTTCATGTTGTAGGCATTCTTTTCAATTTTTACGGTATACTATAACAACTAATCTACACTGTAGTTTAGTATAGACTCTAAGCAGGTATTATACCTACAGTGTAGTGTATCTGTATAGTATTTTAAATTTTAACTATTATTTTATAATATCTGTTATATAATAGAACAATTCACTTGATTATAGTTGTATTTTTTGAGTTTCTTCGAACCGACTGTCATTTTTTAAAGTTTTCTCCAGTCCCACCCCACTTTTTAGTACAATATTTTTGTTATTTTCTCACAAAAACTAAATTTCATTGATTTCCTTTCAAATCAAACACAAATGTGTAGCACATTACATAAGTGAACACTAATTTTTATATAATTTCGTAGAAAACAACATTTTTATCAAGCAAAACAAGCTACGCATCTTTTCTTAATTACTAATTACATATTTATCAATCAGTACTGTTACATTTAACATTAATCTAGTCTAAAATACGAAAACAATTTATTTATTGCTACATTCTCAGAAAGTAGAACATCTATAACAACATTTTGTCCTATCGGTAATTACTAAAATAAACGGACTGTTTACTCAAGCCATTCAATTATATTAACTATCAGTTGATAATTGAGATTTATTTATTTAAATTATTTTATTAAACCTTATCTACACAGATTACAATTAAACCCATATAATTACAATTACAATTAGATCGTGTATAGCCATTACCATTACATATTTTATTATCCTATAACCACTAGTTATTCAGTTAGCTTGTTTTTCTTGAACATTTGGAATACATTTTTCTCCAGAATTAATACATTATTTATTTTTATTCTTATATACCATAATATTTAGCATTAGAATTCAAATAGATTTTTTACAATATAATATAAGCTTCTATTCTAACGTCACAATCCCTACTCTAAATTATTCTACATTCAACTTTCACCTAGCTTTCTCTTTTAGCAACAGCTTTCACCAAGCGTAAATGAGATCGAACTTAAATTTTACTTTCTGTTGTTGCTGTTGCTGAATTTGAAAATTAAAATATTTTAAATTTTAAAGGCTCCTCGCCATTTATCCAGAGAAAGCTATTTATTGCACTTTCACCAAAACTTTCACCATGCAGTTTCAAGTTTCAAAGAAGTGTGTTCGCACTAAGCGCATCTGGAAAATCAAAATTTATTTTTTGCTTAAGATAATATTTTGTCTTCGTTAGGCTCATTGCTTAATTAAACTACATTTGCTAATTAAATACTTTAACTTCGATTAATACCCATTATTTTCTTTCCAAGACTTAGCAACGAAGGGGAAAGGTTGGAAAGGGAAAGTACGCTTTCTCCGGATAACTATGTATATCTACTGGTACTCTAAATAGCGGATCAGGGCATGTTCAGTTTGACAAGGTCAGGCCCTACATACTTTACTGCTATAAATACATTAACTATTTAGTTAGGATTGTATTTTTCTTCAAATGTCTAAATAAGATTCTATTTACAACAATTCAGATCAGATTCCAGCATTATTATTAATTTCTATGTAAATCCTAACGTATAGTGAGTGAGATATATTAGTTATGTATAGTTTAATTTGTCCGTCTCAGATTTATGCGTGTAAGTTTGTCGTATTGCATTGAAAATACACGCACGCTCTAGATATTCATATTTATATTTTTAAAGTTTGATTGATTGAAGTAAGTACTGTGCATAAATCAGCACTTTTATATTTTTATATGTATTGTATATATAGATTCCTGAATTGAATTCTATTTAAATTCTACTATTTACTATACCTGACCTGACTTGACGTAATTAATAAATACACATTATGTAATTGCGCCTTTTAATGTGAGGCATTATTACCGTTAGTACTAAACGTACAGTGCAGTACAACTTTCACAAGCTTTTTTTGAAATAAATATTTCCGTTTCCTTTGTAATGTTAATTGCCTACAATGTAATTTCTAAAATCTAAAAACTTTTCCATTCATAATATATTTATGTAGTAATAGTATTTAGTACTAATATAAACTCTGGTAAAGTCTCTTTCAGAATATTATACTATATTTAATGATTACTAATTAAGTTATTTACCTTTCATTGTCTAATTTTGATTTTTAAGCCGAAAACCTGGACAATAATGAAAATGAACAAATATAAATTGCATCTAAATGCTAACAACACTATAATTAACCTTAATTAGCAATAAGAGCTGGTAAGTAAATGGATTTACACACAGAAATGCTAACCACATTAACGATAAGCCCTGTTTGTCACAGTTCGCAAAAATTAATTAATTCTAATTAACGATTGAGCACATTCACATTTTTTCACACAATTTTCAATGTGCTTCCACATTTATTAATAGTGGTTTGGTTTTGGTTTGTTCGACCCCTGCCCTCTGTACTATTGTGCTAACTACGAAATTGTAGCAGTAAGATATATTTTAGATTCTAATTGTATTTAGAATTTATTTTTACTATATATTAGTTTTTTAGTTGCATATAGTACTATACAATACAATAATACAACTAGCAGTCTATTTTTAGTCAGTATGTGCTTAACTAGCATCTCAATTAATGCTACTTATTACAATACAATAACAATTATTATTCTTACCTAGATACTAGGTACACGTTAATACATTTTTCTAAGCATTAATTGTACAGTACATATTTTCATTTGACACAGGTCTAATTTTGAATTTGCAACTAGCATAGCCAACACCAAATTGATAATATATTTCTGTCGTCTGTCGTTAATATTTATTTCTCGCAAAAATGAAGGAAGCTTTAAAAATTAGCGACAATATAACCCAGAAATTACACAACTACACTTGACCATCTGCACATATGTATAAGTTAAAACATTTATAAGAATATAATAATTATTTTGTTTGGTTTTAAAATGTAACTTTCACAAAGTTGGAAATTGATTATATTTCTTCATACGTAAAGATACAAAAGGTTTGCCAATTTTTCTAAGAATGAAGGGAAAAAATTGAGATAATTTGCATCATTCATTTTTCGAGAAATAATCATTACTGTCTGAAAGTTAAAGGAAACTGAAAAGCCTATAATCTGCATTTATAATTGATAATAATAATTAAGTACCTACATCATTTGACAGTTACATACAAATATTTAGCATACAACGGTACAGAGTACAGTATAGTATTGTAAATAGCATAAAACTAAACTATCAGCAATATTTATTAATTTATCCATGAATTAATTAGGGATTTAATTCCGTGCCCTTGTACTAATATTGCACCCATTTTGAATTTAAAGAGAGCAGAGTCGACAGACATAAACGATAACGATGCGAATGCGAGGTGTACATACTAATATAATATAAGAGATAAATATTTAATTCTATTTAGCTATAGCCAACAAAAAGCTGATGAGGGTTCAGGTCAGGTCGCAGGGTTAAATCGGAGAGACATAAAATATAATATAAATAGTTACATTAAGAAGGTACAACAATAAATAAAAAATCGATACAGATACAGATTACAGAGAGATAAGTAGAAAGAGAGTGGGTAAACGTGTTTAGCGGTAAAGAGAGCAGCAAGAAACGAATCTCTTCTTTAATTCATGAAGAATCAAACGGATGTTTCGGATTTGTGTTTTGAATTCGTCATCTACACATAAAAGGGGTCACATAAATAGTAAGTATATCAATTAGCACCAGTCATTCTTTTCTACATAACTAAATAGGTAAATAATTTGCTAATTGCTATACTGTAAATATATAAAGAATTAGAAGAATTTGTCCAGTAAATTGTATTTTAGACACAAAATACTTAAGTACTAAAATTATTTGGTGAGGAAGTCTGTGAAGCTTAAACTAGTAAATAAAATTATAATTGTTGTGCATAATTGATACGTAATTAAATGAAAGCGTGCCGTTCTAGTTTTCTACAGCTCTAAATAGGTACTTAAATAAGAATTAGAATTATTTTTGCTTTTAAGGGCAGGAGTGCGACACGAGACACCGTAAACTGCGACAAAATTAATAAATAATGGGAAAAATATAGTGATGGTGATGGTAGCATGTATATCGTGGTATACAATACAGAATTATGGCAAATGAAGTACCTTTAGTTTACACTTGATGGTATTAGGTATACAAAAATGTAAAAGAATGGAAATAGAACAGAAACAGTGCTTTCTAATTTTAATGAACTGAACCATGCACCATTATGTTTCTGTTTCAACTTTCAAGCAAATAGGGTACATATGTAGTACATAATGGAGTTAATGATTTACTTGACAATGATAGACAATAGACAAGTTACATTAGAATTGGCACCACGTACCAGCCAATTTTCCTTCCACCCATCCGATTTAGTTCCCTTTTCGTCCCTTCCATTTCATTCCTAGAGATTATCATCAAATGTCAAGTCATTCAAAGATCTTCACATAATATTCACATATTGCTCAATTCCATACAAAAATACGTTGCAGCCAACATGTAATGTAGACATGTAGATGAAAATTATCTATTAATTTAGGTATTAGTATCTAAAATACGTAAAAAACCCGGAATAAAATATTTCCCAAAAATATCAGTTAGTGGCTAATGGCAATAAGGGATTTGAAGCTGCCAAGGGTATTCTCTAGTAAAGTACGGGGTGAAATTTTCTAAATGTTATTTTATTTATAATTTCCTATAGTAGTAGTTAATGTATCCTACGGATAAAAATATCAGGAGATGCGTAGAATGTTTCAGTTTACGGCATCTTGAGTTCTATTCTAGTTTCTAAATGTACGTAGCAAACTGACAGTAATTAATCTAATTAAAACATCGTGCAATTGCAATTACTATTGATTGCTTGCGTGGTGGTACAAATTAGTGACATTTTAACATTTTCAAATTCTAATTCGTATACAATTTAAAATTTCTAATTCTTTACATACAAACCCAATCATGCTGTCGATGCTGCACTCATTTTATCACTAACTAATGCAAAGCTGTGAAATCCATTGCTACATTGTCTTAAGTACTGATTATCATCTTTTAGATGTTGATTAGGTGCCGAAAGTCATTAGTTTTTTTACAAATAATTATGGTAGTTAATGCTAATAATGTGATTAATGATTAATAATCAGAATAGTTTACTTTAATCTTTACTTTCATTTTGGTTTCCTATTAATAAGCAGTTCGTTTCACGTTCACGCTCAATTCATGTTATATTTAGAATAGTACTTCACTTTAATTATTAGAATACAGTTAAAGAATATACTACATTTTCCTGTCTCATTAGTTTCATTGTCATTGATCAGTAATAGTTAATTATATAAATTTACCTACATTATAATGCATATTATTATTTACTATTCTAAGAACCGGTCTTAGGTCCAATCCAAATTCAAATTCGCAATGAAAATGAATAAGTAACACAAAAATATTACCGGGGGTCACATTACATGATTTCACATAACAAAGGAAGTGCAAAAATTATTTCCCTTTTCTGCAAATTGTTCTACAAGTCATAATACTACAATAATAATACAATAATAATATTTTGACAAATTCAGTTTTAAATTAAATACATTTTAACTGATTAGTTGATTTTGATTATGAATTCACCATTTCTCTGTATTTCTGAAATTACGTCAAAATTCAAAATTTCTGCTATAAAATTAAATTGTTGAAGGCTTAGCAGCTAAATAAGAATACGAAATGGTCAAAAAAGTTTCCTAAATTAAATATTTTCTGTAAGAAACACTATTTGTAGAAGACGATACAACAATATAATTAATTATTCACTTATTTCAATATTTTATTTAACATTAATTAGATAGTTAATTGAACTTTAGATTTTAGAGAGAATAGACAACTTATATACCTGCTGTAGACCTAATAACCTGATAGTTTTGGTACTTTTGAAGTTGTTTGTTATCAATATTGTGTAAATGTAAACGTGAAAAATAGTGCAACTGTCAGAAAAGAAAATAGTTAAATATTCCATACCATTAGAATAACCTACCACATAATTAACTATGTAATCCAAAACCTATTTAAATTAAGTTTAAGTAATTTTTATTTTCCTAGCTTTGATATTGTTGTGTTTCGCTTGCATTTGTGTAGTTCAAAGTGCAAACAAGGAATTTTAGCGACACAATTAAGTACATAAATATGAAAAATTGAGTAAAACAAAATTATGGAATTACATAATTAATAACAATTAATACATTCGGCCAAGATCGTTCATCAAATAAACTATATTCTATTTCTAATTTCTATATCAATCAAATCAGTACAACAGTTATCATTACATTACAGCCAATGCATTACAATTACACTACAATTACTCAAATAATTAAGTACAACATAAGTATAATTAAAATTATTTATGTAAAAACAAACGTTCAACTTTCATTAGTAAATACCTACAAATTATAATTTTGCGTTTTTAAATTCTAAAATACAAAAACATATTTAATTCACATTAAAATTCTTTCTTTGCCAAATTCCATTTAACCAGTTAATGCTAAGTTCAAAATTCCAGAGAAATTGATAAAAACATATCTTTGAGCTAAAAAATTGAGAAAATATGATTTAGGAGCTTTTTGCAATACGTAGGCGCCAAAATGGAATTGGTAAAGAAAGATTAATATGCTTTTATAATATAATTAGCCAATACAAGCTGTGTAGTGGTGTGATTGTGACTTGTGGTCTTTAGCTTTAGCAGGTTGGTTGGTGTGGTGTCAGTTTTCATTTAATTTATATAAGTAACGTAAGTGAATTTAATTTAATTGTAATTGTAAGTAGATAAGTATAGCTTTGCTGCAATTTGCAATACAATACTCAATCAGTAGAGGCTGTAGGCTAATGCTACAAAACAGTTGACTAAAATAAGACACTAAACTAAGTACTAAATAGATACGTACATATAAATGCTAGAGTAAACAGTACATGACTAAACTAATTAGTCCGTTAAATTGTAATTTTAAACTACTACTCTAATCTACTCAAACAGAAACATTCTAAAATATAGTAAGTAAGGTAAATGGGTAACATTTAAATAACTAAATTTACTATATAAAGTGAATTAAGACTTGGCTAGACGTCAAAGGACTTGTTCTACCTTGATCGTTATTCCATCTTCTTCTTCCTCCTCACACATAGTTGACAATCGACGTTTCTCCTCGTCACTAATCGCGTCTTTTTTCGTACCACGCTTCCGTGACTTATCTTTGCTATAAACACCAATAAGGAACAAACAAATCGTATTTAAATTGATGAACTTCCATGGGATTCCACACTTTTATCCGAAAATCCATTTCAAAATCAAGGATTTATCCGAAAATCCATTTCATGCCCGAAGTTTTTCCCGAAAATCCAATTCAGATTCAAATATTTTTGCAAGCAGACATTTTTAAAGCACTGTTAGCACAGAATGTTAATGTTTTTGTAGAAAGGCGAAATTTTTCAACGTTTTTACTAAAGAAATTCTACACTCCTGTTGATTGCACAGAGTTTCAAGGTGTCATCATCCAAATAATCGTCTGAGTCACTTGAATGCTCACTAAAGAGTTAATATTTATTTAAAAAAAGAGAAATGATGAAAATTTGAATTTTAGTTTGCAAAAATACGTGACAAAGACAAAACACAGAAAATAGACAAAACAAATGTAGGAACAAATATATAAAACGCAATACAAATAGTGCCAGCTTTCACCAACAAGAGAAAGTACCAAAGGGACTTTTTACTACTGCTGTGCTTTTAACTCTAAATTACACAGAAATGGATTTCCAGATAAAACATGGATTTACATGTGGATGTGTATTGTGTAATGGATATTTTCTAAATAAATAAAAGCGGAACTAATTTGGGAACCTTTTATCGGACTTTTTCTCTTTCTTTTCCGGCGCATCTTTCGTATTGACTGTGTTCAAAGTTTTCCACATGCTAGTTTTATTCATTTCTTCTGTGATATTCACAGAAGCCATTGGAATTTTAATGATGTTTCCATTAGCCAAGGGAATGGCCAGATTGCCGGAATCTCCGATAGCAATAGATTTCTGTAAGATGAGTCATTTAAAATAAATTAGACAAGTTCTCTCAAAAGTTTTTAGGAAATGAAGTGTAAATGGTAAATGAAATGTTAATAGTTTACATATTAGACAGATAGACATTGGCACTACTGTACTTGTCTTAAGTAAGTGAATTTCTGGCACATTACTTAATATATCAATATCAATAGAACAATTACTGACGAGTTCCTTACTTCATTACAATTATAGGTGTATAAAGTATACAGGTATTTATATTAAAAGTACAAAACAGGAAAGTTCACGCCAGGCCTATCAACACATAAGTTACGTTATTACATTACGTGTTGACCTTTGGCATGACATTTTTAAATACTATGTATAAACACGCAAAAAAGCTCCAGCTAGCCATATAGCTGTGCACGTCAGCTTAATTAAACTATTTTGTACTATAGTTCTAGATGTGAAACTGTAGTGGTCTGCTCTGCTCTGCTTATTTTAATTTTATTGTGGTCATGGATTTATTTATTGAACGAATCAAGAAAACTTGTTAGTATTTTATGGATTTCACACTTACGCCTTCAACATTTCCACCAAAAATCGGGTTAAGCTTTTTCAGCGGGTCCTTTAATCAAAATTCAAGAAAACTTTAGCTGCCATTTCCAAAGTTTAAAAGAGCCAACTAA
The DNA here is from genome assembly GCA_034694165.1 of Tomocerus mixtus. NCBI lineage: Eukaryota > Metazoa > Arthropoda > Collembola > Entomobryomorpha > Tomoceridae > Tomocerus > Tomocerus mixtus. The sequence continues at coordinate 15,301 of JAQFYC010001742.1, read as the reverse complement.
AATCTTAGTAAGTATTTTCAGCTACAATTACGTATTAATATATAAATTGCAAGAAAAATGACAATTAATCAAAAATAAATCATAAAACAAAACCAAAAACGAAACATTATCAATATATTATAGGAACGAAGTAACGAGAATCACGAATTTAGACGAAATTAGACTACAGCAATAATCCAAGCCAAAATACAACACAAAATTTTCATATGAAGATTTTCAGTACAAAATAAATGGAAACTAAATTAAAGTGTAGTACTGATCATAAAAATATGTGGGAGTGATAATTCCAGAACCTCTTGTTAATCTTCACAATATTTTTGGATCAGTTCTGTACTTTTATGCATCCTGAACTGAACCTCTTGTCTCTAACTAAACAATTTACCTTCTAAACTACTACAATACTTGTAGCGTACATAGAATTGAAGGCGAGTAATTTTTTGTCTCAAAATAATATACAGTGCATTTTGAATTGAATTTTGAAAATAGTTAACTACAATACTTACAAAATGTGAATTGTGAACAAAATTCTATGGGAATTATGACAAATACCTATAAAAGATATAAATACCGACTGTGCACAGCTTTGAAAATATTTTTGTAAAGACGGGATAGTAACAGTAAAGTAACTAATAATAATTAGTAAGTAATTATTATAAAACACGGACAACAATGACCAACTTATAACAATTGAAGCATTAGAAGTAAATATTGACAGTAATTACACATTTAAACACATGCATTTTCGAAAACAGTTATTGTGTAACGGAAACGGAAGAAGAATGAGCAAAGGATTCACGGAACAATACACAAAATCAGATCAGGCATGAAAAGACATGAGAAAAGAGGAAATGATGAGAGAATATTTAGTTACTAGAGTAGGTACACACCTCCACGTCCTTAATCCGCTTTAAAGTGAATGTCACAGGGAACACACGTTCAAAGAATACAGATGAGTAAATAGTTATCGAAGTAGAGCAATAATAATAGTTATACAGTAGTAATAGACAATTAGAATAGAAAATTTAGTATTTTTATAAGAATAAGCAGTTAACATTTGTAATTTCAAAGCATATGAATAGATTATTGTTAAAATTTAAGCTTAGGTAAGTAAGTATTATAGACAATTTGGTTTAGGTTTTTGCCCATAATCCCACGGTTAACAAACAATCAAAAAAACAACATAACACGATTGGCGAACATATATAATTGTAAATGGGTCATTTAGCAACAGAAGATATTTCAACTGTGTAAATAATAACTTTTCTTTTCTTTGGATTAGTTAATAGTATTTCATAGAAGTTAGATTAGAAACTAAAGCAAATCACAGGAATTTTGTCAAAAGGGAAATTAGGAGGATACAGATGAGAATGAAAACATTGAAATCGTTTCAGTTCATTTAGTACTGGTAAGTAGAGCACAGAAAATAAAGCACAGAAAATCTACACTAACAATATTCTAAATACAACAAGCTATTTGAACAGTCTTCTTATTATTTTACGGAAAAACGATACCTCTGCTTCCTCAAGCTCTTCTTTCTTCCGCATCTCCTCCTCCTGATTACGTCTATTACTTTCCGGCATTATATCGTCTAAAATTTTCAGTTCGCGTTGCGTAAACACGAAATCCAATAGTTTCCTAACTATTATCATCACAACCAACTACAAAGAACAAAAGTTTACATTTAATAACGCATACAATTTGAATTTGAGCTAATTTTATAGAAACTGCTAGAAAATAATTAATACCATGAGAGGAAACAGAATAGAAGTCTGTTTAAATGACTTAATCAACCACAGCATGATGAGACACGCCAATTGAATCAGAGTAAACATGTGAACCCGTAGAAGAGGAACCTGAAAGCAATTCGTAGACATTATATTCGAATTTACATGTTTTTACAAAAATTGGACATTTTTCACTAATTTTTAGTCTGAAGGACTCTTGTAAAGAATTTTCGACATATTTAAGAACACAATTTGTAATATTTTTCGTATCCTGTGAATGTGTATGCAATATAATAATTGAATAGTAAATAGGAAAGTGTATAAAACTAAACTTACTTGACGCAAGAACATGTAGTCTGGTTGATATTTGGTGGGCATGAACATGATGAGAATTCTATCAAAAAATTGCATTCCCTTAAGAGATGCAAACCCCATATAAAGGAAAACGCCATAGAGAACAGGCATGGGAATATTTCTCAACAAAGGCGTAATCAGTACAGACAGCCCGATCATAATGAAGATTCCAACGTGTGTCGCACGCTGTTCCCGCACTCCCAAAAATTGTGGCTTCTCCCCCGGGGCTGCTGAGTCGGACTCCATCTTCAAAGAGTTGACGTGATTTACAGAGAGGACCGTTGCAGCCACAAACCATGGAATACCCAGTATTGAACAAATAAGGATCAGAAATGACAAGACAAACAAGTCCAAGTGGTAGCCACATCCTTTCTGCAAGTACAAAGAGAAGCTCCAATCAAATTAACATGTTTTTATTCAAGGAATTCCTTTGATATAGTGAAAGTGCACTAAAAATGAAAACAGAATTGCAATTTGCAATCCACGGATGTCGGAACAAACCTTGAGCTTGTGTTCTTTACGATTTATGATGACAGCTGTAATCTGCTGATCCATGAAAATAAGAATTGTCGCCAACAGGGCCGGCAACGGTGCAATAAACACGGTCCAGATTGGATTATAGCCAAAGGGGGGAATAATCCACCCACGGGTCTCCAGGGTCGGTTGGAATTTCTCAGGTACTTGAAGTTTTGGTGTCCGGACACCCATCGCCATATCCAAAGAGGTCATCGAGACGATCGCAATAACAACAGCAAAGTCACTAATTATTTGACGCACCTATTTATTCCACAAGAACAAACTATCATTAAAAAATTGTACTATAATCAAATTAGCTGCAATAAAAAATGTTTTGGGGAAATATATTTGGGATGCCTTTAAATATGGCGATAGTATTAAAAGTAGGGCTCACCTTAGATGGGAAGAATGAAGAGGCTTTGAAGTCCTTGAGCATAATGGAAATGATGAACGTTCCAATGAACAGAAGACATGACATGAGAAAAACGTCTGGAAAATATTTACAACCTTCACCAACTAAAGTTCCAAGGTAGGGCTAGAAATAGACAGGAAAAATACATTAACATTTATAAATGTTTTAAAAACTTGCTTGCAAAAAACTCAAAATTTTATACTTACACGTTTCTGGCATTCGTCGAAGCTGACCTGTCCCCAAGTAATATTATCATTGGAGACGTATGAGGAATTTGGCTGACATTCACATGAATACCCGTCCGTATAATCTGGATGCATGTTTACAGGATATTTCTTTTTAATCTCGCCCACATTCTTCACAGCCTATACATATTTATATAAACATAGTTCATAATTAGTTCTTCATATACCATCACTTTAATGCATTGTTTTAAAAAACTATATTTTTACAACCTTGAAGGAAAAAGAATCTTTCAAAATTAATTTCCTCGCTCTTTGCATTTCACTGACACTAACGCTTACCGCCAACACATCTGCTCTGAACTTTAGCTCAAACACTTTACATGCTAATCGTAGGCGTTTCCATAAATGGTAAAAGACAAAGAAGAACAGAGAACAAAAGAGAAAACTCTTCTCCGCATTTATTTTTAAATGTAGGAAGATGAAGATTCTATTCCATAGGCTATATAAGAAAGTTGCTCTTCAATCTTCAAAGTGCCTCACTTTGGATTAGGGATATAATGGGAGTAAAAGAAATTTCATATGTAGGTATATCTGTATTGTATGTACTTTAATTTACTATTCAAGAGAGAGAGTGAAGGGTAATAGAGTGCCTGGCCTCCAAATTCTGTAATGCTTAAGAAAGCACCGAAAGCATTCAATTAATTAGTACAATACATAGATAAATAGATACGGATGGGCGACAAAGAACATGGAACAACGTGCTTTCATTATTCGAGCCTGGTTCCCTTCTCGATAAAAATCTAATTAATCGTTCAGCCTCCACAGCTCATTTAAAACATTTACTTTCCCTTCTGGGCCATGCCAGATGTGTGTTCTAATACGTTCTGAAGCACTCATTTTTCTTCATCCACCCACTGGCCTGTCTGGCATTAACTAAAAGCACACCCACTTCACTAGTTCACTCTACTTACTTATAATAATTAGCTAAAATCATTCTTATACTAAAGTACACGATACACTCTTCGTTAGATTCATAGGCACCGAAATACCAAGTTAATTAAATGAGTCTCACTTCAACCATGAAAATAAATGCAATAAGCGTCGCGAAATTCTCCTCCGTGAACCGAGTGATGTAGCACACAAACGCACTCGCGTCAACTGCAACCAGGATAAACAAGATGATGGCTACCCAGATTCCAACCCATACACGTAATTCGAGGTAGTTTAAATTGTGACTCCTGAAATAATTCAAAAATATAATTAATTAGTACTAAATAGACAACAATTTTAAAAATAATTATAAGTAATCCCTCATTAAGCTACAGTTTCAAAAAATACTTAATTGTTTACGGAAAAACAGACCGTTCCAGTCTAATATATAGGGATTTTAAATTGCAACAACTTTTAACTGTACAGGATGGGCAACATGGCAACATTGAAAGTCAATTTTGAAGCTTACTCTTTATAACTCAAAAACCAAAAATATTTTCACTTATTTAACGAGAGAATGTAAAATTGAGAATTTTTGGGAGGTCGATTTTTCATGCGCTAACCAAAATTCTAATAAAATATTGCCTGTAATAGAAAAAGTAAGGTTTTAAATTTTTATATAGTGAAAGTAAAACATTCGCCTAATAGATTTTATCACACTACTAATATACCTGTGTATAATCAAAATAAAATTATAACATCCGTTCAAGAAATGAGAATATGAAGTATTGAAATTGAACGGACATGTCTTAAATTACTTTTATAATATATTGTGTGTATCATAAGATATAATATTTTTTTAATAATGTAACTTACTCGCTAAACTCTACTAGGATCGTTTCAAATACGAGTACAGGTCCGGTGGAGCCGAGGATAGTGAGAGGCTGCCCTGAGAACATTCCATAACCGAGTCCGCAAACAAATCCTGAGACTAGTGACTCAATAGCTGCCATATTGTTATGCGTGGCCTTGCCGAGAAGTCCGCCGAATGTAATAATAGGAGTTAGACAGGCAAAGTAGAGAAACAACCAGCTGGCCAAACATTGCGTGGAAAATGCATCTTTGAAATCGGAGATATACCAGGGAGCCTTCCTCTTGATGTCATTCATAAGTCCACCAAAAAGTCTTCCGGTTCGTGTCAGTCCTGACTCCATGCGGAGTTTCTCTTCTTCCTCCTCCTCCTCCCCGTCGTCTTTCGGTGGCTGACCGTCCGGTCTTTTACGAGGATCCTAAATGTCCAGCCACAGAAACAAAACTATACTCATACTGCAAACCAAGTCAAAACAAAGGAACGTGTCCAGTAAATTCTTCCCGTCATATAATGTCAACTAACTTGGGAAGGAATTGCAGCTGGAGGCTCAATTCGAATGCTGGGATCCCATTCGCCTGGAGGAAGCACAGTCACCGCGTCCAGGAACTCGTCCACACCTGCTAACAAATGACCTCGATTTCGAGCTTTGTAAGCGACGTCGTGGAAAATTTCGTCGGACATCAAAGTGGCCATTGCTCGACCAACTTCATGGTAACGGCTTATTCCTCCCTGAAAACAGATATCAAACAAACATTCCAATTACAACTTTCTCTTTACTTTCACCAAAGACTTTCACCTACTTCTATTACAGGTAAACATACACGATATAGAGAAAACACTATAATTAAGCACATTGTAACATCATATATTCTAGTCAAGGAACAAAAACTCGGCCACTGCTATGCTCATTCACTAACTTACTTTTACCACTTAATCCACTTATTTTTAGGGACATCGTAAAAGACTGCCTTTTCATTTAGCTCCACATAATTACACTTTATTTTTTCCTTTAGAAGTTACGCCTAATCTTGGGAATAGACAAAATGCAATAAGACTCTTGCAAAAATGCAACCGACAATTGCAAAAAAAAATCTCCTAATGGTTAATGGAGCTTGAAGAACTTACGACTTTTCCACATTCATTTAACAAATGTGTTCGTATCCTACATTTAATGTGAATGGCAAAAAATCCTAATGAACCCAATTCTAAGCACTATCCGTAAGGTTTTGTTGCGTACAATTAGACTCCTATTTCAATTTAATTTCCAGAAATGTGTTTTTCGGATTTGGAGAATATCATTACAATATAGTAAACTAATTATTTAGTAATTCAAGCTCATTTTGATCTCTTAACTTAAGGTATATTTAAAATATATATACTAAATTCTATGCTTTCCGCCCAAGTTTATCATTTGGTTATATATTTGTACTGTGTAAGGTATTTGTACAGGACAAGACAAAGATCATTAATTTGGAAACCCAAATCCAAATCCAACTCCTGCTCTACGTTCTAAATACCATGGGAAATGAGAGTGTACCATAATTGGTAACTCAAGAGCATACATCCAATGAGCCAATTAGAATCCCAACACTGCTAAGCTAACTAGCTAACAGTAAGTAAAATCCTTACAAGCATTAATCAGATCACAGAAAAATAATGCTCTTCTCATGTCCATTGTTCATGTTAGAGCTCAATACTCATCTTGGTGAACTGAAAGTAAAGCTGCAGTAATTTTTTATTGTGACAGTTAACAATGTGAGGTAATTAAAGCTAGTTCTCTCTAATTTCTCATAAATATGTACCTACAAATGTCAAGTATCTCTTTATAAGGGTAAAAATAGTTAGTCTACAATATACAGTAGGGAAATGAATTATTTTTAGATACCTTTTATTTTATATGCTAAAATATAGCAAGCAGTTGGGACGGGAAATGGAAAGAAGGAAAAATATAGGAATTCGGGCAACGGCGGAGAAAATAATTTATACAGTAGAGCGACCACAAAGAAGAACAACACAACAGTGAGGAGATTATAGGTGATGTGTTTATAGGAGTAAAAGTGGCTGGTACCGACCATGGGTCCTAACAAGACGAAGAGGAAGCGCGTGGGAACTGGAACTTCAGTCAAATCGCCGAGCATGACAGCTGACGAAAGGCGGACAAAGGCTGAGAGAGGCTTCTCCAGGAAATCCACCTCGCCCACAAGAATATTAGAAGCCTCTGCTCCCTGTGGAATCTTTTTCATGAACTGCGTGTTAGCCTAAAACAAACAGAATACAATAAATCAAATCAAATATTCACACTAAGATTGATTTCCGAGAAAAACATATCTTATTGGCTTTACGAGTAATACTCTGCATAATATTTACATTTTAATAAGAAACATGAGTTTCTGTTGGAAAATTTCAACAGAGGATAACATGGATAGAATGTAATCCTCTGGTAAACCACAAAACGGCCAAATTTACAACTAATTTCGCAAACCTTTGTAAAAATTCGATGTCTATTATGCTCAAAATCATTAAAATGATTATAAAATTCCAAGGAATGCAAAACTCAGATCTCTGTGTACATTTTTGCAATCATGAAGAAAAAAATTGCAATTTACACCTGTGGATATTTTTTTTTCAAAAAAGTTTGCGAAATTGTTGGGGATATGTTCTGGAAGGGCTACACATAATAATGCTGTACAATTTCCATCATAAAACTTGCATTGAGTATTCCCATACATTAAATCTAATACAATACATACAACGTCCCAATACTTCATCTTAATTTTAGTTTATATTTCATACATGATGATGGTCTCCATTTTCGGAGGAGAGATTGCTACCGCTCGGGTTCTTGCCAATGGATCCTCCGCTAGGACTTCGGTCCATCCCACTCCCATTGCTATCCACATTAGGTACATTTGATGCACCTAGAGTCCACAACAAACGCAAGCCACACAAACATTAGAAACATTTAGAATATTCTACAATAAGCTTCAAACTTGTTGGAAAAGTCCAAATTAAAATGTCTTGTCATTCATACTGACAATGACAATGACATAATTATGTTAATTTAGTACAACAGCACATTGGATTTTCCCACAAGCTCAAAGATTGATAAAATTATTGTTTTTTGAGTTAATCATGTAACATCACGCCATATTATTGTAAATACGATTTACGATTACAGTAAATTACTTCATGTACTTTGTAGGCAATTGGTTTGATCGAAATCGACACAAGTATTAAATAGGTTATAGCGTCAGTTTAGTAATAGTGTTAGTAGAATTACTTTGTTTTAGTAATCAAAGGACTACACAGGTAAGTAGTCTAAGTAGTAATGTTTGTTAATTTGTTAATAAGTAAAGATAAGTTTGTTTTTGTTCATTTTACGATTCATTATAGTTATAAAAACTGTACTCGCCCGCCGCCTTGTTAGCAAAATAGAGCTAATAAGTACACACTAATAACTCTGCGTCATAAATCATTGCTTTTACAATTTTACAACACAAATACATTTAAATTCCCAAAAAACAACCAAGTCAAGTAGCAAATCAAACATAAATTGTAAGTAGAGCATATTTTATGTCCATTGCATGAACATTGCATTCTTCATATCAGAATCAGAGCCAACCCAATAACAAATAACAATAACCCAAAACAGAACAAATCACGACCACACTACATTTAATTATAGTTATGTAGACGTAGATGACATGACTCACATGTGACGTTATGTCCTTTTAAAATCGTAATCACACTTAACACTTGTTAATTTCAGGACAAATTAATTGATAAGATAGGAATAGGGAGATGCTTTTCATTTCATTGTACACATTTTGGAGATATGCAAATATTTCTGCTTGCATAAAGCAATGTTTACAGAATTTAATTTTCCTAAAATTAAATTAAATCCTAAATCTTCATATAATATTATCCTTTGCAAATTGTTCTTGGCATATGCGCATGTAAAATTAGTTTCTCCAAGATAATTGCAACTACTACAATTAGAAGAAACAATGACCAAATTTTTCTACTTAGTAAAATATCTGTTTAAAAAATCTGTATTATACCACTTTCTATTTTGTAGTACTACGAAAACAAAATGGTTTTGTAAGTAGTATTGCGTGTATTTTCGTGACGATATAAGACGATTATTTGTAGTTGTAGAGAGAAAGTAAGAGAAAGCAAATGCAAATTTTACTGTTACCTTAATATCTGTACTTTTACCTGGAGCTTGCCACATGAAATCTAACCATATATATGAAGTAATTATAATCATCCGTCATTATAAATTATAATCGAAGGTAAATCAAGAAATTAGGTCATGCTACATTATGCCATAATACAAAGAAATAACAGCAAAAAATACGCTCGTGTTGTTAATCTATAAAATCCACAAGAACCCATTCTCAATACAAGTTTCTACCATTAAATAATGATATGCATAAAGTTGTAGCTGCATTTACGTACGAATAATAAGATAACGACTAACGACAATTTGCCCTAATGGGTTTTCCATGTAATACTTGATGTCATCTGAGATAAAACAAAATTACATTTAATGTAGCAATTAGAACAGAACAGACAATGCATTAAGATCAAATAAATATACCTAATTAAATATAATTATCATAGAGATAGTCCATAGCGGATCCAAACCAAAACCATCTGTTCCGTCTGCCATGTCTACATTTTGTATCGCTTTAGACACTTAGATATCCTATTTATACACGGCAATACAAACAAAATACATTTTATAATAAAAACACTTCGCACATCTCACCAAAATATTATTGCCTTGTCAGTCTCACTTGTCTAAATAATGTAACTTTACTCCCAATTTCCATAGGTAGCTTACAAAATGCAGACATTCCAAATACCAATACAGATAAATACTCGATTTTGCTTGTTCAGTCTACAAATGTTAACAACTTTTTATTTTGGCATATGTTAAGTATCCCTTTGTGAATGCAGTTGTGTAAATATTTGCGGATGTTACAATTTACTTACTAAGTATATTAAGTATGCGTAGTAATTTATATAGTAAAGTGCAATCGGTATTTTAAACATAAAAAAGCTTGACGCATTTACTGCACAATTCATTGACAGCACAATTATTGTACTAAAAATATAAATATGGATTTCCTTTGTATTGCAAATGCTATAAACTTGCTCCTCAAACAAGACCTAACAATAGCTGTCTAATTTTAGAATCAACATTGACCTATTTTAATTTTTAATGGCTGGAATGTGGAAATACAACAAGTACAATAAGCATGTAACCTACATATGTGTATAAACTCTACCAAAACAATTTCCTACTATCACTATTGCCACTTCATGAATATTGTATTAGGTCGGCAAAACCATACTTTCGCACAGAAAATGCCAGAGCTATCAACCTTCCGTCGCTATAAAGTATTGATTGACAGGGTTTACTTTACTCTTTATTATATTATAAATCTCATACAGTAAATAATGTCCAAGAACCTATTAGTGTAGTATATATAATTTATTCTCTCTCCAAAATATAAAATATGACGTCACATTAATTTGTTTTAAAAAACTATCACAAAACAGAACAACCAAAACAATGCTTGAAACCTGCATAGTATGTACTATACTGTTTACTGTACATCCATTTTTGTATGTAAACCAATTACATAAGAATGTAATTATGCGAAAATATATAATAGAAATTGAAAAAACAATGACAGAAGCAACAATTGCAAAAAGAATATTATAATGGCTCCTTTTTTGCAGAGTAAAATGCATCAAAATGCATATTACATGACATTACAAAGCAAGGCCATGATAAACACGATTTATCTACGGTAAGTGATTCTTAGGTGTGCTTTTAGTAAAAATAAGGTACATACAGTATAAACATTTGCAAAATATTGAATCCAAAGCCTATTGACAAAAAATAAACAAGCAAGACAACTTCAATCGCTTTTAAAATTGTGCATATTGCAAGTTATCCCCTCAAAAATAATCTTAAGACTTGCAAAAATATAGCTGTGCAGTCAAAGCCTTCAAATTCCCGCACACAGGCATTGAATACCTCAAAAGGTGCAGATAAAACATAAAATGACAGAATTTGTCACTCTGACTTCTGACATATGCTACCGACTACCGGGTTTTCAAACTTGTCCAGGAAACACGCTCATGTTCTCGATGACGTGCGCTAACATTACAATTACAACATACCACACTGAACACGATTTTAGCATCTTAAATATTTTAGAGAAATATGAATCGATACTATTAGTGTCCTGTCCTGTCCTACTATTACGTAACTACATATCTCTAAGTAAATCGAACAGCACTTTCCTGTAAGCAAACACTATCATCTGACTCTGACTTATCTTACATAATATCACACAGCACACAAAAAATGTCTAGAGGATGAAATGTGAAGATAAAGCTGAAAAACTAACATATTGTAGCATTTACTCCAGAGACATCAATTCATCTCTTTCTGTGCCATAAGTAGGTACTACTTTCTCTTCACTTCCTCGCCCACGCAGAACAAGAACAGGAACAGCATGAGCATTGCCATTGCCATAAGGTAACAAAATATTTCACACGAAGACTTTTGCTTTCATGCTACTTTACTCTCACAATTCAAAATTATAGACTCTTTCCTGCATAATCATGAAATGCTCTATATATTATATATATATATAGCAATGTAATGTAACATGATGTACGTTAAGGTATTTGTAATCACATAACACAACACAGTAAGTAAAGAGTGGTTTGGTTTGGTAGTCAAGTGAAGACAGCAAAGCGCTGTCAGTTATTAGTGGAAACCTTTAGCCTACTTAAAGAAAATCGATCGATTTAGCCCACCGGTCGATTCTTGCATCTCTTCCTTGTCGTAAATGCTAAAGCAACCAAAACCAAACCAAACCATACGAACCAGAACTAACAGAACAGAACACGAAAGTAAAGAACTCCATTGCATTACATTGCATTGCACCAACCAAACAGTCAGCTCTGCAAAATCAGCGTTATGCTACGTGCTCGTGTGACAACTATTTTCATTTTCAAAGAACTGAATTCAATTACAACTTTCACAAAGGCTTTCTAATCACTAGAAAGTGTACAAAGTGAAAACTGAAGTGCTTTCACCGTAACTACTCACTGTACCAGACCAGTATGAACGAAAAACATCTTTGATCATTAAATTGTGATACACTTTTAAATCATCAATGAAACTAACTGCTACTTAACTGAGTGTGTATTTATGTCATAGGCACAGAGAACCACAAGGCCTAGGCCGATTTCTTCGATATATTTCATAAAAAATAACCAATTTAATCGATATGTAATTTTAACTGCCTTTGTGCCCTTTCTTTTCATTGATGTATTTAATGTTATATGTATAAGGTACAAAAGTGTACATATTATTGTGGAAAAATCTTATTGAAAATGATTTAATAAAAAATTTAACGAGTTTAGAAAAATATTTTTTTTACGAAATTAGTTAAAATTATAAAATTTGACGTTTTTCAGCAAAAATTTGAAGAAAACAGACAAATTCTCACAGGGTCCCTATGCATGGTGATACTCTGTCCCTAGGACATTTATACTTACGCTGACTGAACATGTACTGAGTACAGGAAATTGTGTTCTATGCTCTACGCTATTGTAGGAAGACTATTATAAGTCCTTGCAATATTTGCCATAGATTTTTAACATAGGAAAGCTTAAAAATTTTGTTGGAGAAAGTCATGAGAAAGTAGAAAGTTGGTTATATGTTAGTTAGTGCAGAAAAACTTTGCAGGGCAGAAAATTCTCATGAAGGAGGGAAATGTAATGAATTCAGAAATTCAGAATTAGTTGAAGTGTGAGAAAGACGTTGACGTTGTCATATTCAGGCCAGTTCACTCAGAATTCAGAATAGAATAAAACACTAAAATAAGTAATACAGTAATACTATATGGTTATATTATAGGTATAGTAGAGTTAGAAAGAACAGAAACTCATTATTATTACACAGAAAAGGCAGACAGACGAAAACGAGATGAGTTGATAGTAGTAGTCAGTAGTAGTAGCTTAGTAGCTAGCAGAGTCGTGCAAAAGAGATGAAAATTTTACCAGGGAGAGAAAGAAATCGGCCAAGTATTTTGGGGGGATCAAGAGAAGAAGAATAAGTGACTTCGCCTTCTTCTAGTTTAAAACTAGACTCAGACTCCTCGACTACAGATGAAAAAGAAAACCCAAAAGAAAATCCAAATGCCCCATCAGTTTCTACTCAATTACTACAATTAGTAGTAATTAACTATATAATCTAATAAATGTAGTCTAATTATATTTTCTAGAAGAATAAATACAAAAATACTAAATAATTTAATATATTGCTCTAATTTTTAGTTAGTACTTAGGCATTACTATTTAATTATGCTAATTTAATTACAAATGCTTATCTATTCACTGTAGCTCACATCACAAAGTATAAAATTATAATTTCCAAATTTTAACTTACCTCAGCAGTTAGCTTAAATGTTTTAATAAAGAATTTAGCTCCTTAAAAATGTACTACAGTTAAGCAAACTATTTAACGATAGGAATTTCAACAATATTGCTATGCTATTGTCTAAACTAGACTAATACTAATACTGAACATACCAATTTGTTAATTGCAGTTGATTCACTTTTAATGAGGTAATCAATTTAAACCAAACGTATCCCATCTACATTTAATCCCAGTGAATTAAATATTAAATATTTTCATAAAAAATTGTACACAATATAAAGTGCCCTAAATTTAATACTAATACTAAGTAAAAAAAGAATTAATTAATAGTAACCAAGAATATAGAAAATTAATGGGTAAGTTGTACTTGTAAATACTGTAATCTGTAACGTAACATTTAGTTTAGTAAAGAAGGAGTGCAACATAATTTTACACGTAAAGATCATATAGTTTCCCTATAGGTGCATAGAAGGCGTAAATTCTGCAAATAATGGAATGTCCTCCCTCAGGAAATTATTATAGCGTTTATATCACTTATTGCTTATATCACTTATATTACCTGTGGGCGCTAATGGCACCTTAGCGTACGCTTAAAAAAGTGAATACTGAATTGAATTCTACACGCAATATCCCTGGTAGCAATAAGAATAACGATAAACATTGAAAAATCCAACATCCAACATTTAAGAGTGAGTTAAGTATTAAAATTATGCTCTATTTTACCCATCCACGACACACAGACACATTAGCACACACTAAACATATCACATAGAGACAGAGAATACTAAATGGAGACAGACAGACAGATATGCATTTTGAACGCTTCCAAATCATTATATGTAATTCTTATAACATATTCATATAATATTATGTCGTCACTATATAAATAGAAGACGAGTCGAATCGGAAGATGAGGAAATAAATTACATGTTTTGCCTTCTGCTTATAACATCTGTGTACACATGTCTGTGCCTCCTAAATAAACGAGTGTACATTTCAAATACCCTTTTCCGTTACTAAAAGCAAGAAATGTTATATCTTTTATATCTTGCCCTAGTTTCACTATAGCATGACAAATATATTAGTATCAAATTACATTATACTGACACTATGGTTCCTAAATGCTTAAATTGGTATACGAGTAGTACTTGAGGGTAGTAATATAATATGTAGTCTCTTTGAGCTCAAAGTTCTGCCCATAAAGTATTCTATTCTAAAGTAACACGGTATTCTGCAGAAATTATTTTATTTGATCATCCTTTAAATTGAATTTGAAATCCTCACTTTGTATTCCATATTCACACCACAAAGTTGACACGACGAATCTGTGTATTTAGTGGTAAATTGGGTCAAATGTTCTAGAACATTAAATCAACATAGGGATATAAACATTATGATTATATGGCTAAAACTAACGTAACATTAAGTACATCCACTCAAAAATGCTCGGCTCATTTAAAAATTACATGGGCAAGCGTTTGTATTGAAAATCTTTCATTTCTTCAAAAGGGAAAGCGCACAGAGACATTCCGCTGACGCTAAGTTACAATAGCGCTGTCTTTCTCCGCTTGTAACTCATTTTGCGCAAAAATCTTTAAAAGATAGCAAAAATTTAATTCGCCAGTCAAGAATCAAGCTTTCTTGTAATAAAATAGAAAAAGATTTATTTCGAAAACGCAACAGACGAGAAAGGAAAAATATTTCCAGAAAGATTCCAGAGCAAGAATGCAATAAACCATAAATGCATTTGGCAAATTGCAAACAGAGATTTATTTTTTTCTAGCAAAGGCATAGGTACTAAAAATTCTTGCGAAATCTGACAGAATGTATAAA
>JAQFYC010001741.1:0-31091 GCA_034694165.1 Tomocerus mixtus | reverse complement strand
TCTTTCAGTAACATAGTCCTCACACAAAATTTGGGAAGAGTCTGGGAAGACTAAAGAAGAGCAAGTGCCCATCACTGTTAAGTGTACGACAGATTTTATACGTACCTGATACCTGATACATAGAAAAATTATACAAGTACAGAGTAGAGTAGAGTCGCAAGTCAATTCCGTCTACTCTACACCTGATACAGGTACTCCCCTCCCTTCCTTTGATTAAGTAATTAATGAACGTCCCTTGAGAGTACGTAAAGTAAAGTACGTAGTATTGTATTCCTCCGCTCAGTTATAGAGAAATGGGAGGAGAGAATTACATCATCTTTTCAGCATACCATTCCTACATTCTCTTTCAGTCACAAACAAGCAGCCATCATAAGAGTAAAGAAAAGTTTTTGTCCCGATTTGTGTTATTTCATTCAAACTGATCAAAAAGCGAATTGAAATTTTACAATTGTCAAAACCATTTTCGCCATGGGGTTCTAGTGTCACCACACAGCCCTCTCCGCACACGGAGTGTGCCCAGTACAACTATCATCATGGAGTAAGTTATTTTTTAATTTATCATTAAATTATTAGCATTCCTATAAATAAAATATTTTGTCTTGTTAAACTTGTTACATGTCATTTCATGTGACTTTTTAGTTAGACTGGGTCAAAGCCATAAGTATGTCATGTAGTTACTAGTTTAGAATATAGAAACAACATTTCTTTCCATTTTGGGGGTAGGGGCATAAAAATGGATCTCAACTGATTTTAAAAATACAACCATTCAGTTGCTCCAATTTAACACAATTCTAGGTTAGGGTAACGGAAAGGGGCCCTATGGGCCGCTAGTATCTGCATTTTTGCCAATTTTTTGGCGTTTAATAACATACGGAATACCAAATATTCGGGATCAGATCAGACCTTAAGCTGTGGCGAACATGAAATAAAATGAATGGTTAGGTTACTTAATAGTAATCTCTCTGTAATTAAAGTCATCGCAAGGTCAAGTCAAGCAATAGACGCCATTATTCATCAATTTTATCTTTTACTCAAATTAGAATTATATAAAGGATACTCCATTCAGTTCTGCATTTATAGAATTTTTATACACTTTTTATAATAACTTTTATTTAGCAGGTAATGAGGTAATGTCTTGTGGTAGTTTGCGAAGCATACGGTATATTATATTGTTTGACAACAAATCGGTTTGATTGGAGAACCCGGGTTTGCCAAGATGGGCATTTTGAAAAATATTTGCCCTGCCAGTATAAACATTGTAAGCTACTCGTAGAGAATAAAATGTTTGCACCAATAAAATATTGTGGTTCCAAACTGCAAATATTACAAAGGCTTACAAATATTTACAAATATAGAGTATGGTATATAAATCATTATAAGTATTTTGTAAAGCAATGAATTGGATAGAATGCGTTTAATTGATATTAATTAGCAAGATGAGCATCATAATCATGTCCCTTCTGTATTTCCACGTTAACTATCAGTAGTATTCTCAGAATGTCGGAAATACCTTTGCCTATGGTGTAAATTGGTGTTAAATTAAATTGCTTAGATAAAGATTTTCAAATGCCATAGAGAGGTAGCCACTCTCCTTTGTAATCGTACTCATAAACTCATTTAAAGGTGGAAATTAATTTCGTCAAATTAGCGAAGTATGTCTGTACTACTTCACTTCATTGCAATGATTCAAAAGACAAAGATATCTAGATATCAGTTTTCATTATTAAGTATTTGCAAAAATTCGGATGAAACAAGCCTGTAAAATGAGAGCAAGAGCAAGTCTCACATTTATACATTATAAATAGGCACGTTTCCTGTACGTGTAATTACTTGTTTCAGTAAAGTAGTAAAAATTATATCATATCCAAACTAACTTATAAATAATATCCTTCTTTCTGATGAATTGACGTCACTACCATGAAGTTTAAGTGAGATTAAATGAGTACATTAAAACAAGCCTTACTTAGTGCTTTTTGTTGAGGTTTAGGTAGTCTCAACTTGCGTAGTTAATATAAATGTTAATATTTATAGTTATTTGTAACTCGTATGTATATAGTGATTACTTTGCAATTGATATCAGTATTTCCATTAAGATGTCACGTTTCAGTACATACTCTGCAGCTGTACAGTGTACTGAATTCAAGTGTTGAGTGTATGCATAATGCATAACATGTCTACTTATATAGGTATGTAATTACTTAAGTAGGTAGGTACTTAACTTAAATAAATGC
Source organism: Tomocerus mixtus (assembly GCA_034694165.1). Taxonomy (NCBI): domain Eukaryota; kingdom Metazoa; phylum Arthropoda; class Collembola; order Entomobryomorpha; family Tomoceridae; genus Tomocerus; species Tomocerus mixtus. Next base: position 28,860 of record JAQFYC010001741.1, on the reverse strand, counting down.
CGATTTGTTGATCATTGAATGAAAACTTATCTATCTGGCTTTACTTTGATGTAAAGCTTTTTTGCTTTTACTAATGCCAGGCACATGAGGAAAAATTGATTAACAGAACAATTATGCACTTAGAATAACGAATAAATACAACACAGAGAATAACTGCGCATAACTTTAGCTGTTTAGTGCATTTAGTTGGTATGTAAGTACATGTGCAGACAGTGCAGACCTTTATATGGAGTTTGATCAAATGATGCAAACTTATATATTTATGTTGATATCATGCAAGTCAATCATGTTTGTTAGAATTAGAATGGAGAAAAAAATTAGGCACTCTGCTGGAATTGAATGGAATGCTGAAAATGAACTTTAGTGACCGTCAACTTGTAGAGATATAGTTGAACATTGAACCTCAAGCCCAACAAGTTGCACGATTTGCACGAATGTTATGATTTTAGTATTTATGTCCGTAAGAAATGAGAAATTAATGCAAATAATGTAAGATCTTACAATTGACAATTTGTTAAATGCATTATGTATGATACTAATTATAAAATTCTCTATGAAATTGCAGGTCTTTACCTTTCGAAAGCCATCAAGGCGCTCTACAGAGCGAAGCGTTTATATCAACAACCGTTTTTATACGATCGAATATCGTTAAGAATCAACAAATCTTAACATCTGCCCAAGAATTGGTACAACAAAACAGTCGCCATGCAGTCCACAATGGATTCATGGCAGTTCGAGAAATTCTCGACTGCTGAACTCAGCCCGCCAATTTCACCAGCCCCCCCTTCCCCAACTTTATACCATCATGTCGACAGTGCCCCACTTTCCCCATATGGAACATCAACCTGTTATGACAATGACATTTCCAAAATTCAAGCCCAAAAGGTCATGTTACAAGAGCAAGATCCGAAATTACAACAGGCGGTTTTCCGCCAAAGCCGAGCTCAAGTAGCCACCAGTATTCTAAAAGATCTAGAGCGACTCGGCGACATGAATTTCAGAAAAGAACCTGGTGAGATGAAATTTTTTTTCGTTGTGGATACTGAGTGTATCTCCACATTGCTTTATATGTATGTATTGTACAATGATGAGTAATACTTGTCCTGAATTCGATATTTAAAAAATAAGTGACTCCTTCCCAAACGATTCTGAAGAAGTGCTTTAAATCTTAGATTTGTACAATGGTATGGATAGAATTTTACAATGTCTTGATATTAATTTTAGAATTTGGCGACAACTGGCTCGAGGAGTCAGTCGATCTGAATATGGAACTCTTCGAAGAACTTTCAGAGATCGCCTACACCCCCGATCAGATGAACGACGGAGAAACAGCCCAATCCTCACTCAGTCCAGTATCAACTCCCTCTCATTTGTCCGAACAATCAATACTCCACATGCAAGGTCTCCAAGAACCACAATTCGAACCAGAAAAGTTTGATCAACTAAAAGCAGAATTCCAAGCTATTCTGGAATCTCTTCCTACAGACCCAAGCTCCATTGGGGATGTCATAGACATCTTAGGAATTCGCACAACTTTGGTCGGGGATGAAGAAATGATTTCCTTGGAGTTGGCTGAAGAGACTATTGCCAATGATCTGGGAGTTGAGATGGAAATGGAAGTCAGCAGCACTGAGGACGATTCCGTAGTTCTCATTGATGAAAAAGATGTACTATTCCAGATTAGCCAAAAAGGATTGAACATCAGCGATCACTACGAATGCTACGAGCCATACATTGCTTCATCGCCTGAACATTCGATTATCAGCGAAGATGAGGATGATATCGAAGCAAACACCGCAGAGAAAATTTTGGATGCATTGCTTCAAGGAAACCTCCAAGAAGCTAACTCCTACATACCCGTTGAAGTCCCACAAGTAGCCTCCAGGATTGTGCCTTTGTCCATCGAGCATGATTCTGATTCGTCAAACTGCAGCATCATCTCAGAAGTACAAAAGGTCGTACCTACCATGAACAAACGTAATTCAACTAAAGCTGCCGAGGCAAATGCAGCTAAAAAATCGAAAACTGAACGAAGGTAACTTGCAGTTAAAACCACCATTGTTTTAAGATTATCGCACTATTTTTTATTTGTACGCGATTATGATGAGTTATCTGTAATTTATTTGTAGGGGACGCAAGCCAGGTTCCACCAAAAAATCCATGGCATTTCTTACGGACAAAGCAATGAGAAAGAAAGAACAAAATAAAACTGCTGCCACTCGATATCGTCAAAAGAAAAAAATGGAAACACATTGCACTGTAAAATGTGAGAATGAATTGCAAGCAGTACATGATGACTTAGCAACTCAGAAAGAGGATTTGCAGCGTCAAATACTAATGGTGAAACAACTTCTGAGGGAAGTGGTAAAAGCTAAGAAAAATCAAGCTCCGAAAAGAACCAATCGCCGAAAATTATGATCATTTCTTACACAAATGTCATCTGTGGTAGGAATGTATTGTAGTTGGTAAATATAATATACTTAATAACAATCCTGCAATTTGGTAATGGAAATGTCTGTCATCTGTAAAGTAGAATGTATCGCAACATCTCAATAAAAATATGGATAAAATGTTAATAATATATGTATGAATAGGAATAAGCATATGATATAGTGTGTAAGACTTGCAAAGTTGGGAAAGGATCAGCTTAGGTGAAATTAGCGTATGAGTATTCAGCCTAAACGCTAGTGGGACTCTAGAAACAATAATTTCCTCAATTTTACAAATCTAATGTTCGTAAGAAGTGGCTTTGTAAGATTTTAAATTATTTCAACGTATGTTCCTAGGGTGGATATGGCCAGAGTCAATGCAAATGTGTGACGTGCTGATGCACTGATTTATTATTTTTGCAGTTGACTCTGCTATGTCTCTACAGGTCCCATTTAGCCTAGCAAAATCAACAAAAAAATAACACCTTTTCTTCTTTGTGAATCTGGTTAGAAAATATTGGAACTTAAACTTAATCAAATGACATGAAAAATTAATCTCACTAACCTAAGCACAGAAGCACAATTCTTTGAATTATAGAAAATAAGTTTATAGAGTCACTTTGTCTTATTGGCCAGTCTTTTCGATTTCGAGATAATATATATCTATCGACTAACATTTTTTAATTGTTTCAAACTAATAGATTATGATTAGACAGTAAGTCATTATTAGTGATATAAGGGTTAGTCGATTAATTGTCTTTATTTTCCTATTACTATGTATTATGGAAATATTGTTGTAAATCGAACAATTGAATTGAAATTGGGAACAACAGGAATTTGGAATGTAAATATGTTGAGTAATGAGTAGTAGTCAAAAGAAGGTCAAGGTAGCTCTGATTTATTCGTTTGGCTAACTATTTGTAAGCGATATACAAACAATATTTCGTATTTTTAGAGTTCTACAATTATAATATGTGTTTCGTTTACTACTCTTTGAACTTTTAAAATAAAAATAAAAATACAAAAAAATCGGGCGAAAGCCCAAAAAATCTTGTGTTGTGGTTTTGTTATTTATTCCCAAAAGTGCATTTCGGTGTACATCAACTGTAGTGCATGTAAATAAGATCATAATCATACATAATAAAAAATCTTGTAATTAGCTAGCTATTTCATCTCATGTTATATTTTTAAAAGTTAAGTAATATAATTTAGGGATGTAGCAAAACATGGTAATAAGCATGACTAATATTAAAACTACGACAATTTCGTTTTCAGAAAAAAACCGTGCATGTCTGCAGTTGGAAATCGATTAGAATAGAGGATGACAACGTGACAACTTTTATGTTACTAATGTTACATGATGAATGTTTTTGCTACTATTTTTATCACAAATTGAGGACTTACTATTGAATATAAAAGTTTTAGTTTGTATAAGACTTTATGGATTATTTGTGGGAACATTTGCTGCAGTTAACTAAACTAATTAATAACTTTAGTACAGCGGACAATCTGCAGTTTGACATCTATTCTGCATTTCATAGATTCACCAAAATGTACTAAGTCGGCTCAATAAAAAGATCATAAATAATACCATTCGTTTTCTCCTATAAGGATCTGCCTTTAGCTTTGGTGGAGCCCTACCAGCTATAAGACGCCTAAGTACTTTAGCTACATTGTCTTCGCGGTCACAATCGTAACCATCAGACATTACTGTTATTGTTGCTGTTATCGTAGTTGTACGTACTACATTACTATATAATATGGGTTCATTTAGAGTAATCCATGCCTTTTTGCAATTATACTAACATTAATTCCCAATTCCGAATTAAGTAGTAATACTGTATTAAATAAATATTTAATAACCTTTATTACAATGTGGGTACCTAACTGTACAAAATTCAAATCTCTTTCAGTATAATTTTATTATTCTATTTCCATTGTAGTCCACGTTGTAATTCATGTGTACGTAAATTCCATTGATAATTTTTGTATATTATGAATTTAAAGTCTTGTCGCGAAAGAAAGTGTAGCGGAACAAACACTATTATGCGTGTAAATGAGGAGAGAAAGCGCGTACTTTCCCTGCTGTCACCATTTACTTTTCGCTATCTCGTACACTACACTGCAGAGTGCATGTTATCGAGGTTAAAAATAATTTGGTCACGCTCTTTTGGTGAATGTACATGTGTTGTATTATGCTAAAAAGTTATTAGAGACTAGACTATGCTTTTTAAAATTAATTATGTATTTGTTTATGTTTCACATTCTATATTGCAATCAGAAAGATTAAAACGAAATCAAAATGGCCTACGCAACCCATCATAGTAAAAAGTTGACCATGGATTCCCGTACCGTCGCAAAAAGTGGGACAGATGCGGAAGCTTCCATGCATACAAGAGAAAAGTCATCCAGATCTAAGTCAAAAAGAGCCCAAGACTACGCTGGCTGGTCAGTTTTGAATGGTCCAGACAATTCTAATCTTAAAGTAAGCAATTTTATTGTTGGCGACCGTTTTCGTCTAATACGGAAACTAGGATCGGGATCTTTTGGGGATATCTACCAAGCGATAAACGTTACTACCAAAGAGGTTTCTAACTACCAATTTTTAAGAATTTAAATGGACGTGGTTGTGGTATGGAAGGTCGTAAAAGATTTTCATCATTTTGTAGGAGGTAGCAGTAAAATTGGAGAGCGTGCACAATCGTCACCCTCAGTTACTCTACGAAAGCAAATTGTACAAACTTTTGGATGGAAGTGTTGGATTTCCCAAGTTAAAGTTACTAAATACAATAATTGTATTACTATCAACTACATCATGCAAAATAGCGCTGGATCCTTCTGGGAGCTTTCTTGTAAATAATTCTTGGTATGTATATTTCATTGTGACTATAGATGGTTCGGAACAACAAAGGAGTACAATATAATGGTGATAGAATTGTTAGGCCCTTCGCTTGAAGATTTGTTCAATTACTGTGAAAGACGGTTTACTGTCAAGACGGCCACTTTACTGGCAGATCAAATGCTTGTCCGTACTGAAAATCTTCACTCAAAGAACTTCATTCATCGGGATATGAAACCGGACAATTTCTTAATGGGTTTAGGAAGATCTTGCAACAAAGTATAGATACTTTTTAATTGATGATGGGAAGATTATATTTACCTTGAAGCTTTATACATTTGTTGAACTTATTGTGTCCATAAGGTATACATGATCGATTTTGGATTATCAAAGAAGTTCCGGGACTCACGAACCCGTTATCACATTCCATACCGTGATGATAAGAGTTTAACCGGCACTGCTCGGTATGCTTCAATAAATTCTCATCGAGGAATTGAACAAAGGTAATAAATATGAAACTTTGTAACCATTCCTTCATTTCTGGGGTAAAAATAATGGCTAAAAACAAATATGTGCTCAATGTAGCCGTCGTGACGATATGGAATCGCTTGGCTACGTTTTTCTCTACTTTCTTCGGGGAAGTTTACCATGGCAAGGTTTGAAAGCCAGTACCAAGAAGCAAAAGTATGAAAGAATAGCTGAAGTTAAGATGAAGACAAGACTAGAAGATCTCTGCAGAGTAAGTTCTACTTTTGACTTTACAATATATACTAGTGGTGGATATGTATGTAGCTCGCGGTGAAATGGTTGGACTAACTTCACTGGTAGAATGCCCAAAAATGTTACCAAAAATTTCAAAAGGCGAAGTCCGTAAGGAATTATTTGGTATTGCACCATTTCACCGCACACTGAGTACGTATCGTTGCTATAAAATGGATTCCATAATTCTATATTTATTTTTAAATTACCTTTTACAATAAAGGGTCACCCTGAAGAATTCATGCACTACTTGAAATATTGTCGCCACTTGCATTTTGAGGAAGTACCAGATTACACTTACCTTCGTCAACTTTTCCGAAAATTGTACAGAGAAAGCACAGGAGGAAGCAATCCTTACGAAAACGGCGATTTGTCCTTTGACTGGAATGAGAAGGAGAAACGAGATAAATCAAAGGCTGAGATTAAAGTCCTATCAAAAGATGAAAAGACTGCGACGATACGTTATGGTCCCTTTCAAGGCAACTATGAGAAAGAAGAGAGAAGTCACCAAGGAAGTCGGCTGAAATAATTTTTGTCTTAGTTGCTTGTGGCAGGGTATTCTAACCTATTTTAGTGATAATAATAGATAACCTAACTTTTTGTTAATCATACGCATACGGTCATGAATTTAGTTATTCATACATGCTATGCTATCTGAAAACATCAGAACAAAACATGGTGACTCTATAGCATACATGATACATGCTTACAAATGTAATATTTTTGTTAGAAATCGGATATCCAATGTTCTTATAATTACTATAGTTCTCTGTCCCTAAATGCGAAAACATATACAGCTTACACCGTCAGAAAATCTGAACCGTGCTCATAAAACTGAGCTCGTGGGTGACTCTTTCTTGACTCTGCTGCATACGGTAATGACATCAATTTCTACAAACTACAGTCCCCGATGAGTGTTTCAATTGAAATGTAATAAACCTTTTATCGAAATTTATGTGTATTTTTAAAAGATTATTTTAGCGTTTAGTTCATTTGACAGCTCCAGAGTATACTTGTAACAAAAATCTTGAATATTCGCTTCAAATGAGTTTTAATTACAGTTACTGTTGTTAATTAGTTATTAATTATGCTTTAGTGATGACTTTAGATCCTTCAATAAATGGATTATTCACTACATACCATTGATGCATATGGGCGAATGATGATCACGATCACCCTGTAGACACTTTCATATCTATGTACATATTACAACTGCATTGTCTATTTTCTCCATGTAAACGTTCACCAATACGTTCTAATGCATGTTATGTACTTACAAAATGAACTTCATAGATGACTTCCATTACACCCACAATAATGTCATAAGTGTTCAAAAATGTCCAAAGTGTCCATTCTCTCCTCCGAACATATTACTTTACTCAATGTAATATATATTGCGTATTACTCAACAACTCGAATATTTTGGTCTCATGTCCTAAACTTTCAACTTTTTAAGTGCCCCCAGTCAAACCAATCTAGGAGGTAAGATCTGGCGAACGGGTAGGAGCATTAAACTATTCCTCTTCGGCCTATCCATTGAGGAAAGGTTTACGGAAGCAATAATTGTCTATTATAATGATTTGACTTTGGTGATTTGATTAATTTCGGAAAATTAATAATTGACAGTTTGGATGAAAAGACAATACTTTGCAACATGAGAAATATGCAAGGATAGCACTTCTCTTGACATTTAATAATGTTTGCATGGTTCAATTACCAGCTGGATGTTCGTGTGCATGAAAAACATTAAGAAGGTCATTAATATATCAGGTATACTGTGAGATGGCTTTATTATTCCAAGTAGTAACATTATCATTAAGGAAAATGTACATGAAGTTAACGTTAAGATAACCGTTGAGTTTACGTTGACAGCAGGATGAGTAGTACAATTGCGAATTATTGGTATGTATACATTTAGTATTTAAGTTAGTTATTTAGCTACTTATGTTTAACAGATGAACATTAATTAGACACATGTATACACCAAAAAGCGTATGTTAGAAATCCAGGTACAGGAAAGGTTTGAATATGACAGTAATGTATTTATATTAGCGCTTAAAGCAAATAGTAAAAAGTAAAATTACATTACTATTAGGTAATATATAGCAAATTACTATGTATTCATTATAACTATAACAAAGTACTATTATGTAGTAAAGTATTTGGGATATTTTAATGTACAATAGCTTTCATTCTCCAAAGTGTATTATATTTACATACACGGTAATAATGGTATTTGCTTTCACTCTACTAGTTAACAATAATATTCGATATTTCTTACGCTATTTAATTACTATGTTATCCTGCTATGCTACGGACTACGGACACTGACTACTGACTGACACATGCATAGTTTTTTATGTAAAACACTCCAATGTGTAGTCGATAAATCTCCATAAGTACCTTTTACTTAAAATCTTTCATTATATTATTTGACACCTGTAAATCTGCATCATAATGAACATGTTCACTAACTGATTGGAGTATCTGTACCTACTGAAACACAAACAAAATCCTGTGGCAGGGTTCCCTTAAAAACATTAAATTTTGTTATAGTAAGCTAAGTGTAGTAATCAATATTTCAATTAAAAAGTATTATATTATTATTACTGTTAGCAAACATGCATTAATCAATTTTGGCCAATTGTATAGATTTAGATATTGCATTATTCTATGTAAGGTCTTTCTTTGGTTAAAAATTTGAATTTCTGAGTATATTATTATTATTATGGTTCCTTTGCCTTAATAAGTACAATTATGTAATAGAAAAGTAAGTCGTTTTGCTCTGATTTTCTTTGTTCGATGCTTTAAATGTGCCATAATCTTATATGTAAGTTCCGTTTTTTTAATTGAATTACATCTGTCCACTTAAATCTGAATAGTATGGATTATAATTCTGTTGGTAGTCGGTATGTAGTTTACTGGTGTATTAACTATAACTAGACAGTGTCCTCTGCATATCTAATTAACCCTAACATTTTCTAATGCATAAGTTGTGTTACTCAATTTACACAATCTACAGTTTAATATACAATACCAATTATTATGTCATGTTTTACTACATATGGGGACTGTGCGAATTCTCTTTAAGATTTACATTACCCAATAGGATTTTAACCTCATTTACGTAATAATTCTTCTTCATGTACGAATAATGTATATTCGTAGTTTTTACGTTATAAAGGCTAATAGTTAATTCATAGTTTCATGGTAAAGTATGTTTCAGGAAACATGTTGGTTTGGCAAATATGTGACGGGACGTTTTGCTGTAATTATAAATGAACGCTACATTTTACTCTATTGTTTAAGTGGACTGTGAATATGAATATGAAAAGTTCAATATATTACCCTTTGATTTAATTTGGTATTTGTAAGTATTAGATGATTGCACTGAAATAACCTAGATTATGTACAGTCAGTCAGTATCTTTTGCTTACACTTGCATTTTAATGTTCTTTACAGTGCAAAAAAGTAGTTGCAAGTTGCATTTGGCTCAAAATTCTAGTTGACTATAGTAAACCTTTAACTGAATTGGATATGAGAAAATGTGGCAATTTATGCGCAGTGATTTAAGTTATAGCTTATCTTTTGAAATTCGATTTACACACATCCACACAGCAAGCTCTGACATAAATATTTCAAAAATCCTAACTGTGGGTAAATCAAACTCTATGATGCATTTAAAAATAGGATAAATACTTTCATTAACACTTATAAATATATCTCAATTCAAATCATATTTTAAAAAATGAACTCCGTAATTTATTTCTTTTGTAATACATTCAGTAGATAAATTATTCTGTAACAGAGTCCTTTAGTAATTTTAACATTTTCAATCTAGTATTACATTTACACATACATATTATAGATATTTAGCAATGAGACAATGATTACTAGGCATAAGGATACTGCATCCAAGCTCTTTTGCACACGTTTAATTTACAATGTATTTAGATATTAACTGGGTCGTGGTTGGGATTTATTTCAACAGTTCTACAAACGTTAGACAAACTCAATCAATTTTTCTTCCAGTGACAAAAATGTACTTAGCTAAATTGACCGTAGAATGCAGATCATTCAAAGGTCTACTTACAATATAATTTACATATTTTTGGCTTCCTCTCAAACTTACAATTTGACAAAGCAAATAACTTAGTGGGTCTTGTGACAAGTATCTTTATGCCTTATACTTAGTAATACTTTCTAGTATTTGACAACAGCATGGGAAATTATTTCTGTACATTTAATTTTGTTAGAATTATTAATTAGCACCCAAACCGTTACATTTCAACATTCAAACAATCGTATTTCTCAAGACACAAGCATTGATAGTAAATGAAATTACATGAATGCTTACATTCTGACAGGACAGACATTACACTACAGAACCTACACAATACGTATTTGAAAATGTCCGAATATGAACTGAACTGACTTTCTTTTGTACGTTTCTACATTCTTTTGACCCGTCCTATCGTAATGTATCGTATTTACCTATATTCACTCACAATAGAATTTTGATGCATTCTGCTGTATACAATGTAATTATCTAGGTTACAATTTAATCTTAAAATCTACTATAATTTTGCAAATTGTGCATATACTATATTTTAAACATTCAACATTACGAATGCAGTATTTTCCATATTGTATGAGTTTTCTGTTGTAACTTGATAGGTTTTCAGTACCTGGTCAGATAACTACCATTGTTTTATATTAGTAATAGTAATAGCACCATATCCAAAGAGTTTAAGCACGGCTAAAAATTGTTGAGGAGGATATAATGCATTGTAGTAGTATTTGGATTACTTACAATTACAAAGAGAAAGTACATTTAGTAGTACAACACAGTGTTATTAAATATTATATAATAGAGAAGAGCACAATGCAATGTACATATTGTTATGTAGGTATAGTATACTGCATGACAAACACGTGCATATACTAAATATTATTATCTTGGTTGGTTAAGGTTTTACAATACAGTATGAAAAATTACAATATGAAATAATAATATTAAGTACCATAAATTACATTTGCATAAGTATGAAATGCATTGCTTATATTATTCAGATACATCAGCATCTGAGTCTGAGTCCTGAGTAGGCAATTTTTTCGTTCGTTACGAAAGATCAATTTACCTACTTATATTAATAATTATACACTTATTATCGCGCATACTAAACTAGAACCTGTTCGAATGAATACAATTGAATTCAAGTGATATTTCGTTGACTTTGAATCGAAATACCATTGCTTATAAAGTTTTCGGATTCCGATTACTTATGAACATCAGTTAGTGTTTAGTTGAGGTTCTCGGATTATGTTTTGTGTATGTAATAGAGATAAGTGTGATAAACGTATTCCGTATTTTGTGCGATTAAAGGTCTCAATAACTCTTTAGTTTAAGTATCTTTGCAGAAAGACACATTTTCTCAGATAATGAAAGTGTAGACTGTATGAAGGCTTGAAATTCTCAAGCAGTACAGATACATGATAATGACGATACAAACTCAATTATAATTATTTACAATACTCAGTAGACTCGGTACAAAACATTAACATTAATAATTACACTTATTATAAGGATTCTACTACTTTCACCACTTTCACTAACAATGGTGAAAGTTCCCCCGAGAATTCAAGGTTGTAGTAATTTAATGATAGTATAAGGATTCGTAATGGAAACATACATGAGCACACCAACTATGTACAAGTAAGTAATTAATTACAAGTACAAATATAATGTCAAACTAATTGTACACTTTAATGTATATGTGTGTACCATTATAATATTTAAGCTGAGGTAGGAATATATTATAGTATATTTAACGAAGATAGATTTGGTAAGGTGTAGGAAATTCACAAAATATAAGCTTGACACTTTCCATTTACGTCACGTAAATGTAATTAGTATACCTGCATTTTACAACTTTTTTGACTTAAAAGATGAAACAATGAAATTGTTTAACATTCAAAGACAAGTAAAGTACTTTAAGTACAGTATTGCAGAAAAAGACGATTTTCATTAGTAATTATTGAGTAGAAATGTTAATCTTCTTTTAAGATGTTATTGGCACATTAATACAGATTACTAGTGATACGCTATATTGAGGGATGTAAATTGTAAACCACAGTGTACATATATAAGTAGATATATAATTATTGTGTGTTAGTAATCTTAAGTCATTATCCTTCGCTTATCCTGCGAAGACATGAAAGACATAAAAAAGAGAATTGGAATTTTCTTCTGGTACATATTATAATTTCATTGCAAAATTTTTTAATGTATATTAGATTTTAGGTAGGATAACAATGTCGATACTTATTGTACACCGTATGTTCCCATTGTTGTTTTGGTTGGTGAAAGATAGGTATCTAACTATATATTTAGTAGTGGGAGGTACAATTATTACATTAGTAGAAAGGTAGAGGTAATATACATAGTACTATGTAGTAAGTTGTAGGTACCTTCTTCAGTAGACTTTTCAACACTTAACTGACCTAAATGTTCTATTTTCTGGTAGGTAGGCTTGTCGTGGTATTATTGTAATAATAACAACAATTGGTAACTGTATGTACACATAAACATATAAATAAATATACCATTCAGGTTGTCGTATATTTCACCAAAATCAGAGGTAAGTTAGGGCGAATATGTAGTTCATGCTGTTATACCAACAATTACTATTTTGTCCACAATAATTAACAATAAATATCCAGTTCAGCTTTCATTATCATTCATATACATGGTTAGTAACATTATAACATCAATAATGGTTTCGATGAAAAAATGCTGCAATAATTAAGGTAAAATATACCTATACAACAAAATACCTACATGTACTTAATGCCCCACAAAAAGCGTATAATATATGCTTGAACTAATATAGTACATGATAACACTAATAAGACTAATAACTAATAACAATAACTCATTTTAGTGAAGCTAGTAAGCAAACTGTATTAATATTCATAATTAAGCTTACTTCCTATTAATAGTAATATTAATTCTTAATATTGTAAGTTTTGATATACCATTTTACATAATCACATAACAAAAGTTAGTTGGTATTTAGTATTAGGGCATTTAATAATAATGTATTTTTAATTATTACTAACTTATGACTTATTTGAGTGAGTCATCACTTGTACACAATAAATGTACAATTTCTTTGGTTTAGCAAACAAATGTATTTGTAGACCAACCATGTATTTGTAATAGAAAGGAAAAAGGATTTACAATAGTTATCGGTAAATTGGGCTGGTCTGGGGTATGAAAAAATTAAATGTCTTTGTATAGCACTGTCCTTAAGTATACTGAATAAATAGTATTTAAAAATAATTATAATAAATAGTGTACAATAGAATTAATAGTAAGTCATCACTTTGTATTAGTAGTAATGTAGTGTGGTGACAACAATGAACAAATCACTAACTATTATACAGTAGTAGTAGTACACATAACATTATTCCCATATAATAAAAATGCATGCAAACAGTGCGGTACAAATAAGTAAAAGTAATTAAAGTATCTATTTGTTTATAAACGAACAGATACTTATAAAACTTCAATTAAGTACATTACATTAGGTATGTATATTACAATACAATAAATATGGTTGTGTCTTGTCTTTGTGATCAACTCGTATTGGTAATTGATGAAATCATCTTTATAAAAGATTTGTCATTAATTTCTCCCGTTTCATAGTGCGTCTTTGCTTGATAATTATTTATCTTACATAAAAGTAGAGCAAATAGTAAATAGTCTTGTGAAAATAAGGTTTACATAGCTACTTACTTAGGTACTTCATCCTGTACATATATATTATGTAGTAATATGACACGACATGTAGAAATGAATAAACGAATATATTATAATTACTCAAGAGTAGTAAACAAAAGAGTTAATTAAGTAAAAGTGTTTGTAATTAATTCACGGTGAAAGAAAAGCTGAGTTTTTCTTGTCAGCATCTTTGTTGGAATTGGGAGGACCGCCTCCTTTGTCCTCTTTGTGTTTCCCATCGACAGCCGAAATTTGGCGAAGCACCTGTTGACTATTTACTTCGTTCTTCAGCTGCACTTTATTCTTCGTGTTCTCCAGGACGACGAGTTTTTCCTTTTCAGCCTTCTCCACGTCAACGTGATCGTTGCAAGTGGCGTCGTTAACTTTTATTTCGGGGAGGGGTTCACGTTGCTCCGTCCTCCCTAGCTCCCATTTGCACAGCATTCGAATGGCAATCACCAAAAGCCCAAATAAGAGAACCGAAGTGCCGACATAGATGAGAGGGAGCCCGTAAACACCCCCCTCTGCCCCGGGTGCCAGTTGGACCAGTCCAATGAAGAGGGTGAGGGCCCCAGCCAGAGGGGCCAACACGCTGAGCTGGAAAATGAGTCTTTTGCTATAGCAGTGGCGTGCGAGTCTGTGGGTCGTGGACTCCGGGAGTTGGATCCCCTGGGGGGAGATGATGGTGGGGGAGGGAGACGATGTCACTTGGTGGTGGGGCAGAGGTGGGCGGAAGTGGAGGGATAGCTTGTGAGGACGGTTGAAGTAACCGATGGATCCGTCGCACTTCTTTCGGTCACCGCCCACCGCAATTGCTGGCATTGCCCCAATCATCTTTCCTTCTGATTAGATTGCGACTCGAATCTCTGCAGATCAACTAGAGACTTTCTCTTCACTCCAGATTCACTAAACCAAACAGGCACAGAAAAAACTATTTTATTTATAAGTTCCATTAACAGGCTCACTTCACAAACTAAACTATATGCCTACTAAACACTCATGTTTTAATTCATTACATTACATGCATCACTCAGTCGAGTCGACTCTTCTCAAAACTAATGCTATTACACGTTAAACTTTACACTTTACACTACAAGTTACTTAACTTACACTTTCTTATGTTACAACAAGCAAAGCAGCATCTCCAACTCTAGCCAACTATACACTGATTGTGAGTGAGACTGACTTCTCTGACTCTGCTGGCTCGATCTTCACTGAACTTTGAATTCACATCACAATAGAATCACAGGACCATCATCAATTAATTACTTAAAAGCTTCTCTAGTTCTCGCTTCCTTTCTGTGTGATGATGATCAGTCAGTTTCAGTCCTATTTACCTTAACACACGAACGAGGACGACAAACCGATCTATCAGTATCTAGTAGTACATACATTGCAGAATGAGGCATATCTTTCGGAACTGCTCGTGGCTTAAGCTTATATTTATTACCAAGCTTAGTCGACTATGAAAACACAGCAGACAAGGAAATAGATTGCAATTTCAGTGAGTTTCTGTTCTGTATGTTCCGAACTAAAAGTATTAATTACTGCGTATTTGCTTACATTACGTATCTTGTACCTATAGACTTTTTATTTTCTTCTACCTACTACTACTCAGTAATGTGTTGTAATTGGATTCCTGAATTCCATAGACACGTACCACGTGCGGCGAGTTTGCGATTTTGGGAATACTATATAACATATACATAACATGGAACTTTAGTACTTACTACATGTATTTAGTAACAGTGACCTGATTAAACCACACTAGACTAGGCTTAATCTATCCCTTCAGAAACTAATACATCCATGTCTACGTATCGTGTCATAACCTGCATAGATGATATATGTAATCCCATTTTAATTATTAAAGTAGAATTTAGGCCTTGGTCTAGGATTATTATCGTACACAGATTAGCCTTACTCATTTTTCATTTATTAGTTGAAGCTGGAGCGACTATTATTTTGAGCTATTTATTTACATAAGGTAGCAAGAGCTGGTTTATTGACACATCCGGCTGCTAAGCTGTATGTGGGTTGGCAGTTGTAAGGGTGTGGCTGTATCTATTAAAATATTATAATTAGCCCATAATCTCTTTATCAGTTTACCCTCATGTCGTCATGTCAGTAAGGTACACGTATTTATTCCCTTCATTTACTTAGTAAATAAATGAATTACTTAAAATTACTCAAATGCATTAATAGTAATGATAATGATAGAAGAGATTAAACTGATTCTCCTTTACTTTCCCGGTTGGGATTATTAGAATTGCAACATTGCAAGTGGTTTTAATTGAGGTCTATTAAATATAATACTAAACTGCTATGTAGCCGACAGTTAAACCATAATAGCTGAAATTCTATTTTCCATAGAACTCGCTTTCTGTGGCAGTAACAATTTTAGTTCGTAATAATATACATAATGCATTTAGTGCAACTGTAAGACAGTGAGCAATTATGAGATCGGATCTCCTACAGTTGCAAGGGTATTATGAGAATATCATGAGTGTGTGTTGTTTGATATTATCTTAAGCGTTAGGGACCATTAACCTGATTCCATAATACCACAGAATCATGAATTTCGCATGGTGAAGTGCATTAGTTTAGGTTAGGTTGTACTTTGCTACTAAATAATACTGAAGGTCTGCCCCATTTCACAAGATGCCCAAAGTGACAAAGACAGCCCATTTAGGCACAAGGCACAACACAAGGAGAAAGAGAAACGCAAAGGGCAGCATAAATTGTGTCAGTTACAACACGGAGAGTATAAGTTACGTAATCTAGCTACGAAACACATACCTTAAGGCTTAATGTGGGTTATTCTATAGTACGACATGCCTACGACGGCTACAGTTTCCATAGAATAGCGATAAACGGATAAAAAAGTTGCTTATAGCTGTTAATATGCCATTTCACCGTTGGTTGGAAGTAGAGTTACATAATATTATTATATCCCTAACTGCGTATAGTGCTTGCTATAAATAATAATTGCAAAGATAACACTCAAAGTAGCACATTCATTAGCATTAGCCATTCCGATCACTTTGATCCTACCGGCTATGATAAATTCTTGAGTAAACTCCTTTAATCAACCAATTTCCAAAACTCAACACAACCGAATGGTTTAGAAAAATGTATTTAGTCACGAATCTTGTACTAGCGCCTAGTTCCCTGTTCGTCATAGCCTACAGTATGGCCAGGATGAGATCGCATTTTTGTGGAACATTCTTCATCTAGCATAATTTCATTTTAATCCATGATTTAATTTAAAACACGTTCATCCTAATCCCATTACTGATAGTTATGTACTGTGCGAAATTTCATGATTACAGCTTTTTTGCATGTTTATAGCTGATAGAACTCTCACAATTCGCAACCATAATGGATTTAACAACAAAAATATTAGTCTCTGAGGTCTTTTGCTTATCAACATATTAAATGTATTTCCCCTTTCTTTCGGTCCTCGGAATTCGTATGATTAATTTTATTGAGTACATTTACTTCTATTAATAAAACTCAATCAAAATTGAAACTGCAATGGGCAAAGCTTTGCGATATGCAGTGAAGTCAGACGAAAGGATTTTCGATCTTTCTGTTTTGGGATGCTAAAACTGATTCTGTCCTTTTGTCAGAGATCCAAACAATCCAACGGAAGTTACATACAGATTCGATTCAAGATTAAATATTTATGTTTAGGAAAGCTTCGAGAAGTTATGTGTTTCCATTAAACACCAACAGCATACGAAACGATGTCACGTCAGCCAAGTCAACTTCACATAATATAGTACTTAATTGTTTTGGAGTTTACGATTAGCATCTTTTACTTACTTACTTAACTACTATACAGTCAGTTTTGCATTTTTACAGGAAGACATGACAGAAAGAGCATTTCATTATCTAATCAGCATTACATGTAGTACCTATTATACCTACTTAGCTACTAACTATTACCACATCTAATTATAAATAGCAAACCGCACTCCTTGCCTGCCTTTTCAGATGGATTCTAAAACCAACACACGCACATGTGGAATTTAATGAACAATATAACATACACGTGGTGGTTTTTTTAGATTTTACGGTGCTTAACATGCCAGAAAAAAATGCGAGTTAAGTTTTGGTTACATAATTTATGCAAAACGAACGTTCTTCTTGAAAATGCAATCAATAGTGTTTTTAGATTTTGATTTGTAGACATTTATTTCAAAAATCTTATAACTTTGTTGATAAAATTGTTTAGGTTTTACACAGTATAGGTAAAGTAACAAAGATTTATTAGAAAACCTTATTTCGTATAGTACAGTTATACAAATAATTCTAAACCACGCATGAACTGATGCCTTTCTCCATGACAGAAGGAGTAGGTACTGAAGAACAATGAGTTGCTAACTCATTTCACTCATCCATTAAAACACTCATTCCACTTTGTTAGTTTTTGACTTGTGCAGTTCATATACAGACAGATATTATACACAATTGTTACATAATGTTACGTTTACGTTACAATATTACAGCTTATAATTTGTCTTTTTTAAAACATTACCACATTTATATACATATATAATGATTAAATACACACAAGCTATACAATAAAGCAAATTGTAAGTATTACGTGATGCTGCTCATCAAGAATTCGTCTATTCTGATTTCTAAAAATGCCAAGTAAGATAACAAGCTCTACCTACTATAATATACACAAAAACATTCTAATACTTTTGCAACCTGTTAAGGATGCATTTTTTATTACAATAATATTTGTATAAAGTATTTTACATGCTTAATATTATTGTACAATTAACAATACCGTATAAGTAATAATATCATCGTTTACACATATAAGGCTGAGAGAGAGAAATTGGCTTTTAAAGGTCATTTTTCGTATTCAAAAGTCGTTTCATGATTGATTATGATTACCGTTAAGTTAAGTATATTATGGTTAAGGAAATCTTATCTTTAAGTGAACTTGGTATCTTTATTTAAAGCTACAAGATACATATAAACCCTTTACCTTCTATTATGTTAGTATTAAGTTTTACGTATAGTATCTGTTTCCTTTCCTTAGTTTAAATATATTCACAGACAGTCACTTCAATTGAACTTCATGCATATAGATTACGCACACAATATTGAAAAATGTAACTACCTACTTATAAAATGTCCTCAATGATTTCTCATAAAGGTATGTTAATGCTTGCATGGTACAGCAAATACTGAGCTTTTTGTCCTGGCCTGGGAAGAATTTAAAACCAAGGTTGTCCAGTTGCCATTTTTGGCAATAGCATACAGCTTACTACAACTGCCATTAAAACAAATAGACTTTTAAGGTGATTTAACATTAGGCAGTTTTCTATAACCAAAAATTTCTACCTATTGACAATTTGGGTATTTATCAGAATGTACAATATTTTGTATTCATGGTTATGTTTACCTTGTGATTAGACAAATGTCAACCTTCCTATTACTTTCACTTTCATTTTGGTACTTATTAATATCAATGCTGGCACTACACTTATATAGTATGTGGTCACGATACCATAAAATGATAATGGTATATTCCATGTTACAACAGCTATATTTTTGTGCACGATTGTGTGGTGTAAGTTGTAAGTGTTATGTCTTCATATTACCTTTGTATCGTATATTAGATGTAGAGGAAATAAACTTCACTTACAAATTACGGATTATTACATACCTTACATGATTTACCTAATACGGTATTACTTATAAGATGGGTAAGCAACACATTAGTGAACTTGGTTAATGGGGCTGACGTATTTTGTATGAATATTACAAAGCGTATATATCTAAAGTTGTCTTTTAGTAAGAAAAGCTTATATTTTTTATATAGGTGGGTATTCCTTGTAATCCTAGTGCTCATAGCTTCTAACTTCGATAAGTATGAAACAAAAGAGCAAAACATTAGAAGCTTGAAGTATCTGTAGTATAAGGTACTATAATAGACGGGATCGTACATACTAAACTTAGTTTTCACTTCCATTCACCATTCAAGCATAAGGGTATCAATTTTTTAGCATTTGTGCACGTTTCATTCATCAGGTTGCTGCTTATCATTCAAGCAAACTTTACTTTCCCTTTGCTGGCTGGCTATTTTAGACGGAGAAAATATTTTCCTATCTATAGTGCAGTAAGTGAGACTACCATAATATTAAGCTATGTAAAGACTTATAAACTTAGAAAATATATTCATCACAACCAGAAAGGAATTTAAGATCCGTTCAGCCAAATACAACAACTTGGAAGTAAGCCCTTAAATGAGTGTATCAAAATTTAAAATAATTCGCATATACGTACATATTATGTAGATAAATAAATTGAAAGTGAATTCTGCCCCGTTTAATTAAAACGTAAAAAATTGAGGAGGGAGTCTTTTACTAGAGAAATGAATTAGGCTGAAGATGTTATTAATATTTTAGTTTGTAGTAACTAACGACCCCCTCAGGGAAATCGTTACTCAGAATACAGTTTTTCTTCGCAGTACAATAGTAGCTGTAATGGATTCATCTACGGACTGTAGATTAACGGCTCTGTTTGCATACGGCACGTTTCCCTACCCAAAATTACTATCCTATTCTTCCATACAAAACTATATTTGCTCATTTTTGGCAAAACTTGCAAGTTTGCAATTTATAGAAATATTCAGGGAGTAGAGGGGGAAAGGCAGAATGTCCTATCTTTAAAGCACTAGTGCCACATTACAGTGAATTATAAAAGGCAATTTGTGCAGTTAAATTGTATAGTACAATTTACAATGTATTCAAACTATACTACAACACTATTCTATAGATTACAATGCAAATTACAATGTTTGCGGTGCATACTATGGCTTATCGATCTAAGGTATCGTAATAGTGTACAGTCAAGACAATGCGCAATGTATTAGTTAAATCTACTCGTACTTAACCGGACATAATATATTTATAGAGGGAAATACACAATTACTTTTCAAGAAAAAAACAGTTAAAGTTAATTTCGGTACATACTAAGTACATAATTGGCAAACAGGTATAAATACAATACTGTAGGTACATTATTATATGAAAAATATTTAATTACACAATATAGTAATAGTAGATACCTACTTATGTATTAACTTTCTCTTAGAGGTTTATGAGCAGGAGTGAATAAATGTCAATTCAATGTTGCAATATTTACACACGAATGAAATCGGAATAAAATGTCTTTTTCTTGAAAACCTTCACATGCAAATATAAATAAATGATACTGGTCGTATAACCTCATTCAAAAAACGAAATATAAAAATCATTAAACTTTCTGTTCTCTTGCAAGTGTTCATTAAACCCACATACGCTATGTATGCAGGTATGTCTAATGTAAATATCCAGCACTTTTACATGTGCTGAGAAAGATTTAATATTTTCCTGTCTCGAAAAAAGAACAAGAAAAAATGCCATAAAAGTTTTGTACCTAGTATGTAAAAGTCAAAGTTCATCTATCAAAAAGTCAGAACCACTCCTGTATAGAAATTGTTTGTCAAGAAGTCAAGTATTGGAGAAAGGTAAAAGCTTTTGCTAAATGGAACTGTCTAAGTTCTCCAGCAATTTTCATTACATAAGTAGGTATCTACGTACATGTATATCCGAGAATTTGCTACCTACTTCCTTTTCCATTAGAAACGCTAAATGGCTACGAAAAGCTTGCTGTATAACAATTCGGACAAATTGATACTGGAGTGAAGTGGATTCACTCAACAGCTCTTGTCTTGTCACATTTACAATGCTATATTATAGCACTTTCATAAGAATTTGTTCTTAGAGTTACTGACGTAAACCTTCATGTTCAATGTTAATCTATTTATTTAACTGGTTCTAACGAGCTAGATACTATTGTATTCTATAAGAGAACTATAAACTACCTATACATACGAAATAGATGAGCGGAACAGGGAAATGGTATTTTCGTGATTCATTTTGTTTTCTCTTGGGATGGGATGGCATGAACCTATATAAATAACTACTACTATACGTTACTTATCTGTCTAAAGATTTTCTCTTTTGTAGATGGTAGCTGCTAAGAAGCTAAAACTGAAAGGCATTATAATGTATTTAACTACATAATAGACCCAGAGCTAGCTTACTCTTATTTTATTTAGGATAGTGCTGTTTCGCATGGTTACTTTAGTGCCGTAATAACATAGTTTTGCAACATTTCGTTTGCTTCTCCGGAACTTGAATACATTGAGTAGATAATATCTCTAAGCATGATCTTATATAGCAATACTATGGAATACCTGAATAGATTATTTTTATATCTATACTTTGTTGGGATCAGTAATTTATCTACATATAAAATACTAAGAACTGCACTGTCGCTGTGTATGTACGAATGCGTCTATGTCTATACTGGTGGATACACTGATACCATTTTGTCTGCTGAATCTGTACCAATAAATATCTCTCTACCTGACGTCTATTGTAACTATTGACTTATGTGTACTATCGAACGAAAGAAGTGGCCTGGTATGGTATCAATGCGATTTACGATAGGTAGACGAAAGGTAGCCTATTTACTGTATATGTAATAGATTTTTTAGGGACACTACAGAATATATTATAGCATTGTTATCCAAAGAAGATTTGTGTTACAGTCACAGCGCTCTGTATCCTTAAGTCTATTTTCTTCTTATACAATAGGTAAGACAGTTGTATTGTATGGTAATATTTGTTGAATTATTTACCAAAAGTACCTAACTACTGTACGCTCAACGGCTCAGCATTAGAAAATGTAATATATTATGTATTTAGTTCTTTTCACTTCTTCCCTAATACATATTGTAGTACCCATACTTAACTTTTACCTCATACAATACATACGTATTGTACATACTATATACCTTTTAGTTCTTTGGGAAAATGAAAGACATGGGAGACATGTGCACTCGCTCACAGTCACTCACAACACAATAGCCACAACAACCCATGTCTGCATGTATTACAGGTAAAAAGTAGCCTTTTTTTAGTGCGTAGTGTAGTGAAACTTGTAATGAAATGAAAGTAGACCTAGGTAGACAAACAAGTAGAAAAGCAAATGTAGTCGACGACTCAGCTCACGGTTCCGTTTCACGTTCTCTTACTTATTTTCCTTTCCGATTCTGTTGCTCCTTTTATCTGTACAATGGCATTTCTCTGGTATTACATTACACAGTCATCTTTAGTTAGTATAGTGCAATTCCATGTTTTTTCCGATTTTTACATTACTGCAGACTTGAGTTAACATTGTTAAAGAATTTGTTTGGCCTAGCTGTGTGGTTTGGTTATGAAGATTGAAGATATACATAGAACGGAATTCGAATGGCATGGAATGGAATTGGACACTGTTCAATCGCATGAATTATACTAGTATGTATATATGTTACAGAGAAATATGTACATAATATTGTAGTGATGGTAAGTGTACATTACATAGGTGTGGTATCTATTTATGTATACATGTATTTATGTGGAGTTTTTGGTTGGCTAGTGAAGTGAATGCAAAGTAATGAGTCAGTCAGGCGGAGTTTGTTATGTAAGCTTACTTCAAGAATTTAAAGATGTGCCTTTGCAAGTAGGTACTTTCAGTATAGTCATTATAGTAAAAGAACGGGGACAGACTGTGTCCTGACTGAATGCAATGTAATATAATCCAATATTAAGAAACAGTCATCATGTCAGTTACATATGCTATGCTACTTCAAAATTTATAGTATAAAACTATCATTGTGTACAAAGTACAGCAATGCAATAATATTGTAGCACCCAGCCCACTGAAAAATGTAGCGGACTAACTGTATTACAATAGCAGACTTGCAGTAAAGACTAAAGACTACATAAAATACCTACGGTTGGTTGGTACAATAATAGGTACTGATAGGTTTACATAGTTAAGGCAAGAGAAGGATAAGGTAGAAGCAATAAAATGCTCAAGGATAGGACAAAATGCAAAGTTTTCCGTTTCCCAAGTGGTCCCTCGTATACAATAACCTAAAATATTACTGTCAGCTACATAATATAATAGGAAAACAGTAAATACTTATTTAAGTATAAATAGTTAAACAAGTTTTAGTGTACAGTATTTTATGCATGTGTGTGTACGTACGTTAAGTTATAATATTGTATGTAGGTATGTTATGTTAATAATAGTTTACTGTTTTGAATTCCAGTATTATGTGTGCATATTGTGGGTAGTGGGTGTGTAATATATTTGTATGCACACTTTGTCAACGATTTGTGCTGTTGTTCTTATTTGATAAAGGATGTGTCTGGTTTGCAAATGTTTGCCTCTTTCGTTGAGTGTGAAAGAATGGCTAGAGAACATTTGTAGGTATGTACGTATAAATAGTATAATTAGGTACTATTATACCTAAGCTTGCTCCTCACACACACTAAAGAACATTATACGATAGATACATGGCATTGTACCTGTTCCAGGGATACAAAACTCAACGTAATGTTGAGTAGTATTATCGGTAATAGTACAGTTATTTGTAAATAGGGCACTCCTTTTCATGATTTAAATTTCTCATGGTAGGATAATAGAACGTGTAACATAATTGTATGTAGTATAACTTGTGTATATAATTACTTGTGGCTAAATGTAGAGCAGAATAGATCGAACAAATTATAGGCCAACACATTTCTTTTATGTACGATATACATAGTAATTTGGAGTCTGTTCGTAGAAATTATGAGCTGTTGTGGAATATGATTGTACGTATTAAGTTTGTAACAACTATAGACTCTTGCTAATTGCCACTGAGGCTTCTACCAAGAAAATAATGGAGAGAAGCACGCATGAGAGAAGTTGGACAGGTCTGGAGCTCTGGACAAAAAGGGGAACCGATGCGGCAGCTGCGAGAGAACGATTAAAGTGAAAGTTCCTTGATTGGCGAAATAATTTATTTCTTTGTTTTCCTCTTGGCTTTTTGTGTTGCGGAATGAAGATGTGATATTTAATTAAGGGCTTAACCGACCCCGTGGCTGTGACCTCCTCCTCGGACGTAGTCTCGGTCATAAACACGGTATAAGTCATTAGGTTTCGGATCTTCGTAGCGATACGACCGCTCCCGATCGTATTCTGAGGACTCTTCAGCGATTCGCTCGAGGGTAATAGATGTAGGTGTGATATCGTCCATTGCTACTCCTTGATTTACATTCCCCCCGTTGACATTAGCGGTCACACTCAGTTCATTAATGGTCTCTGCCTTATCATGTTGTCTTTTCGATCGCTTTTTTCTAACAGAGGGATCCTTTGGAGCTGACGAGTTGGCAGAGGGCTTCGCTTTTCCGCTTAATTTCTCTGGAACTGACTCAGAATCGTGGTATAATCGTTGCCCGGACCTTGTACGGGCGAGTCGGGACTCAACGTATGTTGTAAGTTCGTCTTCTTCCTTTTGTCCGTATATTCTGTTGAGGATTATCAAGAAGACTCCGATGATTATGCAGATTATCCCCGTGCCAATTAGATCCCCCATCTCCTTTTTTGTTTCGTTGGGCACTAGTGCACCGGTGAGGAGGAAGAGCCCAATTATCAAGAAAATCGTTCCCACATGGAACATTGTGATTGTTCCCATCACCTACACACATTTTAAAATCATAGCGTTAACTTAAGTAATCATAGTACATCGGTTACGTACATCATAGTACATCGTACATAAGAGTTCTTGCAAAACCAGTAAAAGAATTTCATCCACATTTACATAATAAGGCTTTAAAAATTCAATTTTAGGATACTCAAATACTTCATGTCATAGATAATTGCTAAATGTAATGTAAATTATAAAAAAGGAGAAAAGAAGATGCAACTTTTGCCATAATAAGTAGGCACCTTCTTGTAAATAAATAAACGTGCACTGAAGGCGCATAAATGGTTTCTGATTCTGATCATTGAGTGAATATATACATTTAAGAAAGCTACATTTACGAATGATATAATAAAGAAAATCGCGTTTGTAAGATAAAATTGTAAGAAATAGAAAAGATTATCATCAATAATTCGAATTATGCGAAGTTAACATGCGAATAAAAGTCAAAGGAATGATGAAACTCCTTAGTTAGATTGGGTAATTGAATGGATGAACTGAATACTCACTCACCTTGTTGGCTAAAGCAGGCTTTCCTTGGCCATAGCCAATTTCTGAGTCGGTAATGGAAGGTCGATGGTCTGTAGAAAATCGTCTGTCGCGAGCGCGCCGCTGTTCATCCCGGCGCTTTCGTTGGCGCTTAATGGCCAGAGCCGAATGCACACTAATTCCGTGCATGATGAATGCCTTTCTCCTGACTGATTACTTAAAATTTGTTACAACACTACGGAGACTATGGTCTTTTACACTTCACCCACAATAAAGAAGCAGCCTACAGGTATCTCCTAGTATTCAATTAACGCTAAGACACAAACAACACGTCTTCCTAATTGATACACTTGTAGGAAACTTTCTCCCGTTCTACTTGCTTTCATTCACTTCCACTTTCTTTCTGTGGAAAATGAGACATGCTTCTTTTTAAGTCACGATCATTCAATTGATTTCTACAACTGTGACTACCGTCTACTACTTTTACAATAAGCGTGCTTTTGAGTATTTAAATGTACGGATTATATTTATTATGTGCACGAAGGTAATTTGCGTTGTTCACTATGTATATGTAGTACAAATTACAATAATTTGTGTCGGTTATTAATATATATTTGTGCGGAGTACATATGTTTGGACTTTCTCTCTACATGTGCTTTAGTTATCTGCAACTAGTTTTCCGAATGTTGCATATACTTGGGACAGTTTTTCATAAAAAGTGCTATTCTACAACGTTAGTGGAATATTACTGTTGCTATCTGCGTTCCGCTTCGCTTCCTTCCGTTCTACAACTAAGTAACTAAACTAAACTGAGTGTGAGTTTGGCAGGCTGGTCTGGTCGTTTGACTCCGCTGCTCTAACTCTCACTTCTGCTCTGGACATAAGAAAGCAAATACTAGAACGGGTGTACTGTAACTGTACTACGTAGTGAAATGAAATGATTTGAATAAGTACGAGTGTACTTCTACGAGTCGGAGTATCGTAGAAGTGGAACTCTGTATGTACAGTAGGTAGTGAAAGTGAGCGAGGTGCTGTTGGTCAGATCTCTGCAGGTGTACTGCAGCAAAAGAGGGGGCAAGATGGACGACAGTTCTCTCACTCTCTCTCGCACTGAAATCTGGCAAACTAGATGAGTACGCAGTTCATATACAATACTGATACAATATGAACTTAGTACACTTACAACATACACAAAGGCCACGCTAATAGCAACATAAGACTCGAGCCAAAAAGGAGTCATAGGACTTTTTGGACTCGTCGGCAAGAAACGAAACGAGAGCGACTTTGGTCGGATCGGACGGAAGGAGCAATCAATACCGACTCGTTTACATTTGCGCCTTTCAACTGTTCAAGAACGCCGTTATAGGGTTCTTTCACCTTCTCCGAGATACACTACGTATAAAATGTACAATCACACTACCTACAGAAGAGATGTAAACGTTACTACTACTACAAATACACACGGATAGACTATGACTCACATTCACACTCACGCTCACACTCTTCACAATCAAAACACAACGCAAATACAAAAAAGAAATTGATGATGTAAAAGTCACAGTGTGAATCCTGAGAATCTCGTCTGACATACATTTATGTAGGTATCTCAATCTGTTGTACGTATTTACTTACATACTTATATGCCCGTTTATCCAACAAAACATAAGCCAAAACTTTTACTTTAACTTTCACCAATAATAAAACTGTCAGCTTTCACCAACACTCCACCCATGCCTAGCTTAACTTTCGCAAACCCATTCGAAATGATTTCAAAACTAAATTCATTTATCAGATATCGCAATGTTGCCAACCATGCTTTCTCCTCCAGTTTAATTAGAATTTAATAAATGTAACATGTGGTTTTCCCAAAAGAATGGGAAAATGATCCTTAAAATGTAAAGTAAAAGTAAAAGAGTTACTACTAGCAGGCAACAATCATGGGATACATACATATTGTAGTTGTATTTATTACTAGTATGTATTAGCAGTATCTAACTGGCTCGTCGGATGTAAAAGTCCTGGAAATTAGGTTTAAATTCTGTATTTACATCCAAGTGTGGTCGTGTCCTTTATTTATTTATGAAGTGTAAAATAGCGGTATAAATGGAAGTTAGAGTACCTATGCACCTGACATGCTTATAAAAGAATAACACACACGTATACGGTACGTGGTTGTGGTTGTGGAGGTTTAGTGGTTTTGGAATCGGATTTTGTTTGCTTTCAGCTATTGTGTGTTTTTCAAAGTTCTTTCTTTCTGTTGGTAGACAACTGAGAAAAGTTTTCTGTCAGTTCTGCTAATGCATCTCCTCTTTCGCTAGCTTTTATGTTGGCGAATTGTTTTGTGTCCACGCTGAGCTTTGAGTGTGTCCGCCTGTCCTGACTGTCTCTGCAGGTATGTCTACAAAGTCAACAAGCGGAAATTACTTGCTGAATCCATGCATACTAATACATTGTAACACAGCCACAAACCAAGTCAAACCGCAACGTAATTGTCCTACACACACAGAACACAAATCCAATTCAACCAAATCCTCCGTAAACATTTGCTTTCCCTTCAAATCTAATTGAAAATAGCGTCGTCGACAGCTAAATTCTGTAGGAGCAAGATTCAACGACCTGTCGAAAATGTCCTACTAAAAATTGTGACAACTTGAGATTCTATGTATTTCTTTAAATATGAAATGTGTGATTGTGCCTAATGCATCTAACAATTAAACTTAATTGCAAAATAGCTAAGTATTAAGTCTGGACTTGGATGAGTGAAATGCTAAACTGACTATGTTCAAAATAAAGGAAATCTAAAACAAAGACAAGTTTTTCTATCAATTTCAGAGAGTTCGCTTTAATGACTACATCTCTCTATGGCTTCTTACAGATCACTGACTGTTTTAACAGTCCAACATTAACAAAGAAAACTTTTATTACACTAAACACAATAATGCACATAAGTTAACTTAACACA
>JAQFYC010001740.1:0-31092 GCA_034694165.1 Tomocerus mixtus | reverse complement strand
TTATCGTGCGGACGGACGCACGGACAGACATTGCGATTACATGAGCCAGCCTCGCACACTCGGGCGGGCTAAAAAGTGTTGTAACAATATTGAATTGTAAGGGGAAATAACAATAATATTAATTCACCTTTTTTTCTTCTCTTTAAAAAGCTCGCATTTACTTTCTCTGGCAATAATGTAGCTTTCTTTCAGCAAAATATTTAACTACGACTTACTTTACGATTATTAAATTATTAATTACAACAACCATTAATTACCATAATATGTATACCTCATTTGAACTGAACTTTTAGGCTTCCAATTCCGATATTCCAATTTCCAATGCCGTTTGCAAAAGCCAATGCAAAGTAAACTTTGGATAGGGGCAACGTAATATCTTAGCTCACAGATTTCTTGACAGAGCCGCGTTCTCCGCGCGGGTAAGGAACATTTTTACTTCGATAACACGTTGAATGTGGGTTGCAATTTGCAAGACGTAAACTTGCAAAAAAATGAGAAAGCAACTTTTTTCCATTTTATTAAGAAACGAAATTAAGATTCAGAGAAAGTTTAGATGAAGTCAAACAAGGACCCTAAGTAAGATTACTGTCAAAATTTCGAAAGTTTAGCTTCTTTCTGTTCAATCAGCTGTGAGTGAGCAGTGAGAACCAGTGAGCACTGTTATTATTTACTAATACTGTTTATTTAGTTTTTTTATTGAAATTGTGTTACCATTTGCAATTTTTAAGAGATTGACATAATAGGTTAATGTTGATGTATAATTTGCAATTTTAATTTACTAGATAGGGACTAGGGACTAGTGTGGGTCATGGGTCATTTATAGTCGCAAATAATAATATTCCCCTTTTAAGGTACTAATTTGTGATTTTGTTTTCCTGTATAGAAAATACTGAATATATATATCAGTCACACAGTCCTTTTTGGTCCCATGGTTCCAGTGACCGGAAATTGTCTTCTCTTCTGGCCATTGTTCCAACTTGTGAGAGCTTCTTGCCATTCATATTTCCGGATCCTTCGTTGTGGGTTAGCTAAGAGGCGGCCATCAATATTGGAAATAAAGTAAGTTTGTTGCTGGCCTGATTGTGAGCCATTTGACGGGCTGAAGTTTTTGGGAATTCGAAGATGACAATGCAAATTTTGGAATGGCCTTTCCTTCCATGGTTTCCAGGGATTAATAGGTTTACAACTCCAATTTTGTCGAAATGGGCGTACGACAATGTCTTGATCAATATGGAAATAGCGATTGGACATTTCCACCTGTAGCCCTTTAAATCTCAATTGGTACTCTACTAGAATTTTAGGACTGAAAGTTGAAAATGGTAGTACTTTAGCTAAGTTATATAAATGGATAATGTTAAGTCTTCCAGATTGGATTACGTATTTACTTTTGCCCCTTTTGGGTGCTTATAGTAACCAAAGAATAGTAGGAACGATAAGTGGGTAGCTAGCAAGTGATATTTTAATGCACATAAAATATTGTCTCTATCTGTTATGAGAGGTAGGTCATCACCATTGTGGCTAAATATTGTCTCATACTTAAGATTTTACTGATCATATCATATTCAACTTGGATTTTGCTAACTATTAGTCACATAAATGCCGTCCCCTCGGCCCTCGAGTCGTTTCTGTATACTGTATATATCATGTTATATTGTAATGTGTGCTTTTATTTCCTTAGATTCTATTAGGTCTAGAAGAATAAACAAAGTAGTGGCTTTCGAAATCTTTTCCTGCTCTGTTAACTTTTTCTGAGTTCGTATCGTCAGGGTTCACTTGACTGTTCATTGACTGGTCACCTCCACCTCTGTCGCCAGGCATGTCTCCCCATTCACCGCGTATCCTATCTCTTTCCATAGCGGACATACTTTCGTAATTTTGATATTCGTCATTAAGAGCTTTTCTGTCGAATTGGCGAGTATAGCAGCTGTCACCATTATTGCTGTGAATGAGATTAGTTTGCCCAGACCGTGATCCTGAACTAACTGTTGTCGTGTACATATAATTTTCATGCTTTCTGCTATCTCCGGCACACGTCAAACTTGTCGAGTCCTCAGTTTCGGATAGATTTTCTAGAATATTTATATTATATTAATTTACAATGTTAATATGTCTCTCTGTCTAAACGCTACTTGCTAATACATATTATATAAAACCTCTCGGATAGTCAGTGCAGTCCGAATAATTTATAATAATAAGTAATAATAAAATAGGCGGGCGAAGGAGAAAGTTTTCTAGTTTACCTTCGCTTTCTGTATTATGTGGTTGTCTTGAAAGTCTGGAATAATGGTATTTTTCTGACTCTGGTCGAGGTATTGTGGTATCAAAAAATCTGTAGAGAGAAGAGCCATTTGTTGATGGTCTTGATGGTTTTCTTACATCATTACCTGGACTTTGACTGTCTAAATACGGGTTTAGACTTTCTCTCGAGTTATTCTGACTTGATAATACACTGGATGAAGTTTCGGCATCCCAACTGGCCCAGCTCGATTCACCGATGTCACGCTCATCGTCAGCAACTTTTTCCGATGTCCATGAAAACGGTGTTCTTGGAATATGGTTTGCGTCATTGTCGACCGAAGCTGCGGAAGACACTTCTAGCTCATCAAAGTCTTCTTCATCAGTTCGAGAAAGTGACGCACTTCTAGGATCTCCCATTGTGAACAAAGTAGCCGTTGGCAAACAGTATTCGTAACTTGATGGTGGAGTTAACGGCTTAGCTGACACAATTGACATTGACGTATCTGATTCCATTCTGTTTATCGGTTTATGATAAGAATTGTGAAAATATCGTGGGGCTCTAACTTTTGGTGGCTTGACAGTGACAGCTTTAGATATGTATTTATATTTACGTGGTGCTTTCACTTTCGTTACTTTAGTCACTTCTGGTGTTATAGGGTGAGGGAGAAAGTTTGCTAGACCTTTTTCTTCACAACTTGTTTCTTCTCCTCGACTGGATATATAGCTGTCGTGCTCCATTTCGGAAGCGTAGTTAATTTTAGTTTTCCCTGATAGTATATTTGAGTACTGGCTTAAGGCTTTTTCGACAAGGACGCTGAGAAAATTCATCCCTCCGAACACAACGTCTTCTGCATTTATTATCCTAATTAATTTGTGGCCGTACTTTCTGCAAATTCGCTCTGCCTCAGGAAGAGAATATGGAAGAAACCTTCGAACATGCTTTGGAATAACTGGGATCATTTTCTTCGCCTTGCTATAGCCTTCTGATGATACATTATGTTTGTGATATTGTGCTCGTTGTTTTATAACGTCGACATTAAGCTGCGATTCAATTTCTTTTATCTTCTTAGTTGGTTTCCCTTCCATAAAGTATAAAGCCAATGCTGAAGGATAAAGAACTGTCTCCCAAGCCGCTGCTTCCGCTCTGTCGTATGGAAATCCTTCAATGACGAATCCGTTCGTGGGCAAGGAGTCGAACATCGCAAACTGGAACATTTCGAAAATCGTTTCTCTGCTGAAAAACTCATTCAAATCGAAGGATAGACGATAGGTTTTCTTTTCGCTGGATGACTCGTCAGTTTTTGTTCCACTATTTTGCGTATAACCGTTTTCTGATTTGTATCTAAATCTACAGTCTTCATATGATGGTGAAAGTGTCTCATCGCGAAAGTGTATTTCTTTCGGGGATAGTTTATCAACAGTTTCTACACAGATATTTGGCTTTTCACGTTCACGTGCCCTCTTTAAAAGATGTCTATGAGTGATTTTTTGAACTGCATGTTCAAATTTTCTGTTATTTCCTCCTTTCAGTGGAGTTTTCTCTTCTGTAGAATTTTTCTGCCTTCCTCGCCAAGTATCAATGCATTCATCCAGGTTTATGTATGTAAATTCTAAAGTATCAGCCAGTTGTTTGCAAAAGTTCCGTCGGCTGGTTAGTATGCGTCTTGTTGGGAGCCCAATGACCCATATAACTGGCAGTTGGAGTGACTTCAACTTCAGTACTATATCTTCATTTGTTAATTCATAATCCGGTGATGGTTCTATGATTTTCTGTACCTTCGGAGTGATTTTTTCCTTGTAGAATTTGGGGATTACTTTCTTTCCTTTTAAAAGAAAGTTGATAATTTTTAATTGATCACCGCTTTGCAGCACTGTAAGACACCGTGAAAACCGAAAGTATCCCCAGGTGGGAAATTATTTCGAAGTGGCGACGATACTTTCGGTGTTTCGGCACATATAAGTATGAAAACTTTTTATTTATAAGTAGGAAATCAGAATTTCTAACCTATTTTCGGAGTTGGTGTTATTTTAGGCTGCGGTATGGTGTATAGGCTGTCACCCAACCACTGAGCCTCATCTAGGTTACCCCATGGGGATGTACATGAATTGCGGTAAACGTTAGGTAGAAGATGACCATTCTCGTTGGCTATGACTCGACTGATACTACTACAGTGCTTTATTGTTGGTGTATAGGATTCTTTAGCAACTTCCCAATTTCCAAGTCTTCTAGGATTAAATGCATCATCGTACTGTAAAATGTGGATGAATTTGTAATTAGTTCAAAACTTTATCTCGGTACTAGGTATTTATTCCAAAATCTACACTACAGGTTGCATAATCTCAAAGGAAGTATTGAATCAAGTTAAATGTTTCATTTTAGTTTAGATTAAACAAAAAATATATGTAAATATGTACATACTTGCCCGGCGGAGTAATTAGATGACATTAGGATTCGTTATTATTATATTACGTGTAGGGGGATGAGCTAATCAAATTCATGTATCGATCATTTAGGTTGATCCTGCTGTGATGAGATGAATAATATAGAGATGTGTTAAGATAAAGGTGTTGATAAAGACATTGTGTAGTTTAGCTATGACTAAAATCCAAGTTGCATTAAGAGTTAAATGAATATTGTAAATCGTGTATATAGCTCCGCTGTGCGGCTGTAGATTCCTTATGTAATAAATACTGGAGAATGACCAGAAAGATATAAACAGGCGATATAATAATGGTTGCACTGGGTTACTTAACTTTACTTCAATGTAAGTGAACTCATCTGCTGTACGATATGGAATGTTCTAATGTAAAATCGTAGTTATAAGTTTCACAAAATTATGACCTATGTGCGTCGATACTATTTTGTGTTAACAAACTCAATTTTTATATCCTTAGGAAACTGTACTGAACATCTGGACTGGATTGTAAAATTTCTAATTCGTCATAAGTAGCAAAATGGTGCGGCTATTTGGAACACAAAAGAACAATATTAGCCGAACAAAGTATCAGTACTACAGGCATATAATTAACAAGAAAGAAAAATGGGTCAAGCTGCCTCATATTCGAAATATGGAACGATATTTGTTGGCCAGAAAGCTAATGTCATTGAATCACATATTCCACCCAGTTAAGCTGGATTCTAAAATCTATTCCAAAACTTACAAAGAATGGCAAGCTAAAGTGCAGCTTTCAAAAGAGTTACCTCCTCATCAAAAGTATGCAATTAGAACGCTGAGAGTTCCTAGACGTAAAACTAAGACTAAGGTGTCCCCAGAAGAACCTTCACCTATTCCACCTCCTACAGATGACATTATCGATAATCCAGCAAATCCGATATGTGATTTAGAAGACCTGGCTGCCAATACGTCTAAACATTTATTCGAGGCTGAGCTGGCAAAAGCGGCCAAAGAAGATAGTGAAGAATGGCAGTGTCGCAATTGGAGAGTACGAACGAATCTGAAATTGTAGTTTTATAACCATTAATTTAATCTTACGAATCATTGTTGCATGTTTAATTGCTTTGTTCCTTATTTTTTTTCTGTAGACCCAAATTGCTAAAGATTATAGATCTTTCGACTTAAATGAGATCATGAGTACCGCTCGAGTGACTGCTCTTAATGCTAAAGGTTTGTTATGTTATGTAATAGGTGTATGTTTGTAGTTTGTAAGTTGCATTTAGCGACTAAAACTACTAATAATAACAACTGGCAGGCTAACTTAATCAGTCGATCTAATGGCTACACTGATTTTTAATTTCTCTAGATATTGCAACTCCCCCAACACTAGTTCACATATTCATGGAGAATATACGTTACTCTGTTTACACTCACCAGTGGAGATTGGCTGTGAAAGGTGTCGAAGGATTGCTCGAAGAAATGACGACTGGAAATAAATGTTGGCTATTGTGGAATGTAAGTTAGTCGTTAACCATTTTTACAATTTCTGTACCACAATTGAATAATGTGTACAAAAACTAAACTATATGCAATTGAAATTTCAATGATAGGCTGCATTTCTTGCCATTTCCAACTTGTACAAAGATGATATGTCCAAAATCGTCGAATACGCCTTGTAAGATAACATAAAATTACATTAAGAGTATAAAAAGTATAAAGAGTAGTATAAAGAGATTGTTATTGTTATTGTTACTTCTTAGTATGCAAATAATGCTACCGGTGGGTTAAAATTAGTTTTGATTAAATAGGTATACCAAAGAATTTATGTTCTGCTATCCGCGAAGGCTTGGGAATGAAGTTGCCATTTGGCTTACACAGAAGGGCTATTTCTCCCAAGGGTTCCAGCTGTTGGAGGTAAACATTTTTAAATATTTGTAACAGTACATACTGTCAATCTTGGAATGTAAATTAATATGCAATTAACTAACTCTATGTTTTAGGAATGGCACGAGACTAATCTTTATTTGAGGTGTTGGGACTATTTTAGAGATAGAGAAAATTCTAAGAGAAAACTGATTGACCTAATTGCGGTTTTAATGAAGGCTGTGTTTCAGTACTCTTGTTGGAAGAGGGACTGTATTTTATTTAAAGAAGGAAAGTACTCTGGAACTGAATTTTCACTAAATAGATGTGGAGAAACAGCGCTGGAATTATTTGAGAGCCTTATACCAATATGTAACCACATTGATTATGACACGACAATTTTTATTAATCCCCTGATAGAATTAATGATCGAATTTCGCAATACCCTCGAGGCAAAAGAAGTGTTTAAGAAAATAGTGTTGCGAAATATTGGGAACGGTATTTTAGAAGCTTTATACGTGGAATTTTTGGAAAAGTACTTCCCTAATGCTGACAATGATATTCAACTTTACAAAAAGGTAAGTAATATAAGTAGGTATATTGTATATTAACAATTACAGTATAATTACATCTGTCAATGTTTGATTGCCAAGTGATGTTTAGTAATGGCGAATTATCTGTGTTCAATACGTTTAGCGACAGGAAAGGTTTACACTTGCACAAAATGTGACTGGAGGCAGTAAATCCGACCGAAAACTTCGTTTTGAAATTGCGCAAAAGTACAAACGACGAAACACTGTTCCTTTAGTTAGGAAAAACAAACCAACATTTTCTTGGTGACAATGACAAATAAGCATCAGTTAAGTGTCTCACAATACTAGAATAGTTTTTTTTTGTTAAATTAATTTATTAATGTAAAATATTCCGTGATGTGTGCTACAGTAAGTACAAGTTCTTCAGTTTATGAAATTAAAAATGTGTTCACAAAATCATCAATGTATTTCAGTTGCTCTTTCGCTCATAATACTTACACTTACAAACACAAGTGAAATTCAAACTATAAACATCACTATTACTTACGTCATCGTTATTATACCACGATTTCAAATTACAATTATTATTAATTATTATATAAGTTATCAGTCAGCAGCTACAACTGAGCTCTAATTGTCAACTTTCACTTTACTGTGGCTCTTCCGGCGAAGATGCATAAAATGTCAACTATCATAGATTTTATAGTAAATTGAATTGACACTTTTACCCAACGGAATTGCGACTACTGTGAAACTACACAAAAAATTAGGAAAGAATTATTCGAAATCCTACTGCTAGAAGCACAAAATATTTACATTATAATACAATACTATTTAAAGGGTACCATATAATCAAGACTGACCCTTGTGATATTAGAAAACGGCGGTTTTGCTAATTTCCATTAGTTGTCAATTAAGCAGACGAAGGAATAACAAAAGGTTAATTAGTTAATAACTAATATAGTAGGGTAACTGTGGTAAGTTACTTTAGGATAACATATTTTTAATAATTACTTCCTAATCTATTTAAATCGCTAGTATATTGTGCACAAATACGCAAATTAGAGTAGCAAACAAATCACACGAAAACCTGGTGGCTCGCTAATGTATCGGTAAATGGTGATACACATTCACGGGTAGCGAAGTAAAACAAAAGTCCGAAGGTAATTGAAATAGGAAGAGCCGGTAGAGCCTTTTTGCAAATGGCCAGCAAAAGAAGAGTGAGGCAGAGACCCTAAATCACATAACAATAATATTAATATTACTACAATTTCTGTAATCTCTAATATTTAAATGTAAATAATAAATATTAATAAGTTTTTACAATTAGAATTGCGACGAAACAAGCTAAAGTTGTATTCCAGTCCCCATACTTGGAGGCTTTTCCGACTAGGACACTGTAAAAGATGAAATCGCCAAGTCCAAGCTTCACACCCCCTGTTCAGACAATTTAGGGTAAAATTAAGTTAATTAATTTGCTTATTATCATACTTAAGTTTTAAATAACTCAAACATACTTTCTTCCTCGTCATCCATTTCCTGGGCAGAATTTTCAGTAATGGTGCCATAAGTAGCCGGTCTTTGATTTTGTGATGCGGCAGCGTTGACAACCTCCCTTCTTCGCTCGGTACGAGTCTCACTTTCCTGACGCCAATGGGGAGGGAACCCATCTGCAGCATCCGCCGGGGTGGCATTGGAGTTGGAAGTTGTTTGATTTGAGTCTGCACTATTTCTACTTCTCTCCCTCTTGTTTCTCTTTGGCTTACTTGGTAGTACTACTTCATCATCAGTGGCCGAGTTCACCACAGTGTACATCACAGTAGCTGCAAAACAAAAATGTATAATACTATTTGTATTTGCTATTTTGCT
This sequence comes from Tomocerus mixtus, assembly GCA_034694165.1. Taxonomy (NCBI): domain Eukaryota; kingdom Metazoa; phylum Arthropoda; class Collembola; order Entomobryomorpha; family Tomoceridae; genus Tomocerus; species Tomocerus mixtus. The sequence continues at coordinate 22,193 of JAQFYC010001740.1, read as the reverse complement.
ATGTTTATTTCGTTATTTCCTAAAACTTTCAAAGTAAAAACATCGTTTACGAATATTTGGAGAAAATTGAGAACATATTGACTTACATGAGTAGATGAGAGCTGGAAAAATTTGTTCATTTCGCTCTTGGGCAGTTTCTACTAGAATTCTTAGGGGGCCTTTAGGTGTCAACACCGCCACGAGATCTAAAGGAAGACAACATTGTATTAGGATTTTGTTACATCTACTATAATATGTCTGATATTTTGTACTAGTAATTCATAATGACAACATGTCACAATGCCGAATTGCTGAAATTGCATGAAAAACTTGGGACCTAAATGTCAAAATGTGTTTGGTGAAATGTTATAGAAAAATTAGAATGTGTGTTTTACCCCAAATCGAAATAACACCGAGTACCACCCAAGTTGTCCATTCGGGTAAGTATTTGATGAAGACAAGAGCCATTAATGCCGCAATAAATATGAGATACGCTTGTTGAAGACGAAGAGGGCCACTCCAATGTATACAGATCATCCCCACGACTCCAAAATTCCACATTATCAGTGCAACAGTTATATAATCGATTGGAATATTATATGCCTGCAGCACTTCTCTGTATAAATAAAAGCATTACCAATTATATTATGTTATGAGTTGACAGAAATAACAAAATGACATTTAAATGTAAATACAGGCCAGTTAAATAGTGGAGTTATGCTTACTTACGAGTAAGTAAAACTTACTTGAGATATAAGTAGGAAAATATGAACAGCAACATAAGCGAGGATACAATGAGCCATCCGTGAATAACCTACAAACAATTATTTTGTGAGATGAGAACAGATGAGGTCTTAAAATGATGTTGTAATCGTCTTCTGCATATATTTTTTAAACTTACCCGATAGCATCGATTTTTGTAAAGGAGGATCAGTAGTATTGTCATCACTATTATGACACACAATAGAATTAGCGAGTTTGCAACAGCATTCCAAATCTTTGTTCCAGTATCCGGACTTTTCTCATGGAACGGTGTATAAATCCTTTAAAATAAATACAAACAAAATTTAATCTTATCTATCTCTCATCTGTGCTATTGAATTGCTTAACTACCCAAACACCTAAATAATAAGTCACAATGTCACATTAACTTACAAATAGCTGTCCTGAATGGTGTAGTAGTTAACGGAAGAGATTGTGGCCACCACAACCAACATGCAAAGGGAAACAGGAGCAAAAAGTTTAATAACGTGTTTTGCTCCATATTTGAGCTCCAATTCTTCCTCTTCCTCCTCAGTTGGTCTGTGACGGCTTTGAGGGGATGGTTGGGCCTGTCTAGCGTGGTGATTAGTCCGATGATTATTATGATTTCGACTGTTACCCTCGCTGTCGTCTAAAGGTCCATTTTCTTCCTCATTTTCAGGGTCCCTTGCAGAGGGTCGCATATAAGCACCGGTGGACATCTCAAACCTGCTTCTTTACTTCTCAGTCTTCCAATAATTTTTTATTCCGCAACACACAAGACACATGCAGTCAGTTAAGTCCAAGAATACGTTCTTTTAGCTTCACTTCACGTAAAACATGTCCTTGCTGGAGATGCTGAAATCAAATAAAAAATAATATAAACAATTGTAACATTGCTACATTTTTCGCACGCCCAACGCCCAAAAATTCACAAGTGGACCTATGAAAACAGCATTGGCATGTTTCTAATAATTTATATTCATTATTTCGAAGGACATTAGCGGAAATATTTTTATTATTGGTGGTAGTGCGAATATCACTACCAAACTGCCAAATAGCGTATTTCTTAATATTCTTAATGCTTATTTGACAATAATAGTAATACCGAATAAAATTAGTTATTTCTAAATTAAATGATTTAATTACCTCGCCTCTGCTACTGCTGCTGTGATGCTGATTGTTTATATTAATATGATGACCTTAATGTTGACGCTGGATCTGGACACTTGACAGGTACACAACAGAAAGCAGCTCTTCAGTACGCCTACTGTTTTGAACACTTGTCTGTCAGATGCTACAGTTTGTGTTGTTGCGGTTGTCGCTCCTACAGCCGCGTATTAGTCTCTATGCATCTCTACGTATTTGGGATTTGTCATTGTGCGTAAACGTGTAGTGTAGAAAGTAGTAGGATTGGGTTATAAATAGGTAGTTAGTGTTTTTAAATACCTAGTACTTATTATTGCTTTCACCTTTTACATGCAAACACCATTTACAACTTTCACAAATATTTTAATTTAGATTTCTATTCTGTACATAACATTGTCCTTCTTTACCTTTTTCATATCAAAATACCAAATGCCCACACTCGCACTCGATTTCTTCATCTGGGGTTGACATTGACATTGCATGTATATTTTATACACGTAATGTGTTTGTGTATAAATTGAATGGTCACTCTGTATATAATTTATAATAATAAACATCAATCAAGTGTACGAGTGGTGAAAGTAAACTACCTTGCGTCTTGCACTAATAGGCAATCTGGCTATTTTAACTAGTTAGACATTATGGTAGTACATGGAGAAAGTTCATTGTTTTATCACTGCTTGAAGCTTTTGGGAAACCGTAGAATGGCCTCCTTCATTCACGATGCATAAGTTCATTCTTTCTTTCGGAGGCCATTCGGTTTCCCAAATGCTTCCAGCAGTGTTTAGAGAGTAATGAATGTATTTTCCTATGTCGCGTTACCTTTGAGATGTACTGTATGTATTTGCACTTTCTCCATGTAAATTGCATTCCAAGTTCCAACTTTCATAATTGTTTTGGTGCTCTGTTCAATGCAATGTATAGTTACTTACAAACAAACATTCTTGAAGCCAATAAACCTATAGTCATGACATGAGACTGATGAGATTACAAGAAAAGAGGAAAAGATAACTCCAAAAACTCATTTTATTTAATCTCTTGTTTACCTAATATCGAAACTAACACAATGGTACTATTTTTTCCCAAGTTTCTTCAGAAATACATTTACTTAACTATTAACTTAGGTATAAGTACTATCAGAAGTAGTACTTAGGTATGGGACTAATTACAGCCATTCTTGAGCCAGGTTAACATTATTTATAATGAAGTAAAGCTCTGAGAAATGCAGCAGGTATTATTGTTTCAAGGTTAATCGTTTAGTTTAGATCGCATTCTTTTACGGTTAATTTACATAAATTATTACGTTTAATATATAGAGAAAGGCCCACTACATTATGTACTACAAAGGGATCATAACATACATGCACGTGAACACCTGTTTTATTGCCAGGTAAGTATATAAATCACGCTAATACGATTTATTGTGAAGTAGTAATGCATTTAACACATTATATACCATGAGCGACCTTTGCGTCATTAGACGGTATAATATAAATGTGTGACAATGTGACGTTCACTTCTTTGGTCATCTGAGTACGAATATATTTTATCATGAATTGTGAATTGTGAATTTTAGGTATACTCCTAAAATTTAATTCTTACTAATTTTTAGCTAATGCATCCCGAATATTAAATCATGTAATTAAGAATAGTATAGCTTTAGTAATCAGTAAAATTAAAATCGTTAGTATTCGAGACGTTATTCTTATTCTATGTTTGGTACCCCTAATACCCTAGCAAACGAGATGACCTTACCTATAAGTAAAATGCATATGTACACTAGCTAACGGTAAACGAAATATATTTACAATTTACGCAGAGATAACCACATCAATCTCCTCATAACAAGACACTAATAATAATTAGTGTGCCAAGTTTGCCCTAATTGCAAACATAAAAAATATTTCAATTAGCAAAAATATTTTTGATTTGCAAGTGTTCTTTATATAAATTACCCTGGATTCCTCCCGGGAGGCCGATTGTTCAAGAAAATCGTTTCTTTCCTTTGGTATATACAAAACGACCCATTTTCATTAACACTATAATCAGTATATGTACATATTGATGATTATTGATATTTATTACTAGTTACTACATTCGCTAATTTAAGTTTCGGTCGGAATGAACTAAGGAATTCGTTTACATTACAATAAAATCCATAAATGCCAGTAGTTTGTAGTACATGTATAATATTTTGTATATATGTACAAATTACTCTATTAGTATACTACATAAAGGTAAAGTAGGTAAGGTACTATTGTGAGCATTCATGCATCTGTTTACTGTAGTTCAGAAACTAATTTGTAGCAATGGTCCAATTCTCAACTTACTAGAAAAGACCAGATAAAACTACTTATTTGCAATTCATTGTAAAAAAGAAATTGTTACGACTGATCTGAACCTTGTACTGCCTATATACACGAATAACAATAGTAATTTGTAAATTGCAATGAAAGCTGGTAAAACAATGGATTTTAAATACACTTTTGATAATTCATTAACTAAACTCAAAAGTTTCATCTTCTTGTCGTGTAATTTTGTTAAGAACAGTGAAACACTTAGGCTATGGTACTCAAATTTTTCGATGATTTTGGTTTAGCATGAATGAGAGGTTCTGTAACAGATATTTGTTTTTCTGGCGAAGAAGATTGACTACTGCTACTGCTTGTAGGTGTGCTAAGTGATGTTGATATTGGGCTTTCAGTTGGTGGGGACGAATTGTCTCGGTGGCTTGTCACCTTCCTTATCACAAAAAAGTCTGCATGGGTGAAAACTCGTATCAATAAAATAATGAATCCTAAAAGCCACCCCACGACTCCGACGGCTGCTCCAGTCTAGATAAAGAACATGTCCACAAAATTATAATTCCTTGGACCACTTAGGGAAATTATTATTTGGTATTACATGTGTCCAATGAAACTTACTTCGGCAATGACGATATCATCATAAAAATGGTCAGCTTTAGGGAATTGTTTCCATGTCAGTTCTCCTAACTCGTCGCAACTGGAAAAATAATTAATGTGTTATAATCGTCATAATGAAATGCTATTAAAGTCAAAATGGATATCAAGGTTGACGTATCTTAAAGAACATTTAGATAACCTTGTGAGATTAACTTGAGATCTAATGTTGGAACAAAATGCTTCGAATCCTCCAAAGGTTAGTGCAGCATTCACGCTTGAGAGAATTAGAAATATGAAGTTAAACACAATTGCTGGAGGCACTATTCTCCACGGCTGTGGCAAACTGTAAAGGAAGAACACACACTTTAATTATATAAGTCCAGGAACACTTTTTTCAGTGAGCAGACCCCATTTAAGTTACAACCGTTTGAAATCATACATAGATTTTTGATAGCTTTTACGAGAAAAAGTTTTGGCTTACTTTCTAATTGCGTTTCCACCATGACCACACATAATGAATAATGTTCCCCAAATTGCCGAAAAAACTACGGAAGCTACAGGACAAAACTGACAGTAGTCACAGGTTGTAGCATTGCCCCATTTAGATATGACCCCTGGACCCGTTTTAAGAGCTATTTGAATTGATGAACCATTTGTAACGGAAGTGACTGCTAAGTCCGCGTATAAAATACAATCTCCGTTGAACATTTTTAGAATATTTGCGATGGACATACTTGCACCGATCCCACTGATGATAACAAGAACGTAACTGAAAAGTTGACATGTTTTCCAACAATGAGACACTTCACTTTCGTCCTTCTCTAAAATAGAGATTTTAACTGGGGGTTTAAACGTCCGTGTTGAACGATCCATTTTGCTTTCTCCTAGAATTACACTATTGATGCTAAGATATTTATAAGTCTAGGTACATGTATTCTAATTTCATATCACATGAAGGAGATTAACATTGTACTACCGTAAGATTTCGAACCCTAGAAAACTGACAACAGGGTTACAACCTTAATTATCTTCTTTGGCACATAATTATTGCTTCGGTTATGCTTATTAAAGATCTACTTGCAAAACGTAGCTATAAAAGTGCTATTTTTTGAAAATATATATCAGTAATTGCAAAAACATGACAATTCGCTTACTTAGGTATGTACTAATTTACTAATTATGTATTGATTCGACGGTTTCACTGATACACAACATTAGAATTGAAACTTTCACTGAAAGACTTTTGTTTGCGGTTACTTATTGCTAATATGGTTCGACAATCGAAGGAAAGGGCTGGTAGCTTTCTCTATATTTCTTGAGCCTTGATACTTGAGCCAGTAGGTTTTCTCAGCTGAGTTCTTCAAACAGCAAGTGTGCCCAGCGTCGAGTGAATATCCATCCTAATATAAGCAAAAAATAAAAATCCGATTACACATGGCTTTCGACTTATCGTAGTTAATATTAGTGATACATGTATACTCTAATATGTAAATGTTTAACACATTTTTTGTCATTGTCAACATGTCAGCCGGCTTCCGCCAAAGGAATCACAAGCAATCGAAATCTAATATGGATGTATTAAACAAACATTGTTGGTGCTTAAATTGATAGCGTGAGATAAGGAACCGTTGCTCTTTTACAAAGGAGACCGATTAAATAACTACGAAGCATAACATAACAAGCATAACTTAACAGAGATTATATGCATGTACAATGTAAGTGTCAAGTGCACCTAAGTATCGTATACTTTTTTGAATTGCACTCTTAACAATTGATATTATTACCTTTTAATTGCTTATCGCTTTCTAAATGCAAAATACGCGAATGAATTAATCTTGACCGGTTAAAACCGATATTCATGGACTTTATAATTACTCATATCGTAGCAGCGTTTGAGTTGACAGGCTATACTCTCGCCATATTTATAATGCAGAGTTTAATTAAGGTTCAGAGAGAAAGAAACTTTCATGTACATGTAAATGTTACATTACATAATGCTATTATACCCATTTGACCCATGCTATACAAATTTTATGTAGGTAGTGGCTACTGGTATGGAATGGAATAAATATTTTTTTTGTACATATATTTGCAATTATAAATCAGCCTGCGAGATGAGTCAGACCCTAAGGTGGTCACCCATTTAGCTGATACACAAAAAAGCCATCTGCGAGTGAAAAATGGGTCACGTCACATGTGATGGTACAAGGTGACATTTTTATTTATTTATACTTAATAAGGTTGTGATATGTATTGGCAAATTGTAATCGTTCGTATCGTATCGTATTGTACGGTATTAATACATTAAATATAAATAACAATTTTGTTTATAAGTAAATGTGTAAAGGAGGATTAAAGCTACTTAGGCTTATGGGTATATAAATATTCTGTAGACTAGACAGTCGTGCAGTGACAGTGAAGTCTACACTTATTATGAGTTTACCTACAGCTACATAAATAATTATGTACGTATTGGTTAAAGACACACCCTGTGCGTTTAAAATTAAAAATTATTAGCATGCATGCATTACCTCAATAAATATAAATATTCCCATAATAATAATTACTATTGACTGTGTACATACCTATAAACAGAACAAGCTTAACTTAAACTAACACAACACAGGCACAGATCATTATACAAAATTCGGTGTCGTGTTTGTTTTGCTTTTGTAGCCTTATTGTATGACATGACAGGTGGGTAGTTCTTTGCTTGCTTTACTATATATTAACTTTCACTAATTCTGCCTTATTCATTATTTGCTAAATTACTAGTTGCGAATTGAAAACTGGTTATTCTTTTGCATTTATTTCTATGAGATTGTCAATTAGCAAACCTTAATAAGTATATCCTCTTTCATAGTACACTGTATATATAGTGCATCATAGAATTTATTTATAGAGATTATGTACCTAAATTAGTTTGCATTCACTGTCTGTATGTATACTGTATACCTTATTCGAGCAAAACATTTTTTTTGAGTAAATATAAAGCTGCCAGTTTTGAGCCTTTTCTAAGTACCAATAGTAAAACACATAATGATATAAAAACGGAATTTTACCAAAATTACAGGCAAGCACGAACGAAAAACAGACCGCCAGAAGAGAAGACAACACAAACACGGAGAAGAAGGAGGAACATTGTTTACAAACAAAAACAAAATAGCAAATAGACATTTCAATTCAAACAGTCTTGTTTGTTTGCAAGTCTTTTGATTCCTTCTTTTATCTTGACTCTCGCTTTACAAGCACACTCACTACTTTTACAAGGAAAGGAAAGGTTCCGTTCGTTCTCTGTATGTAAAACCACATCCACACTAATAACTCGTTAACTCACATAAATATCGTAGCTAAATAGCTATACACAAAAGAAGTTGGGTTACATGTACTCGTATAATTAGTACATAAACTTTTAGTAGTAAATACTTACAAATTACAAAGTATGTAAGTATGTACTATGTATACTTCGTAATTATGTATGTTGTGTTATGTTCTACTCTTTTGTATGGGCTTATTAGGGCTTATATGATTTTACTGGGCCGTCCCTAATAATAACGCGAAGGCAAGTTAAAAAACTCTCATGTAACTATACATCTCTAGCTAAAAGGATAATAACTCACACATAGGAGAAAGTGAGAATGAGAACGTTATTTTGAAACAAGGTATAATTTGTGCACCTGAAACAATACAACATGAAAATGTACATTCAACTAATCTGCCTTTAATTTTTGCTCTAATTGGCATTTGCATACCTGTACCAGTACCAGTACCAGTGCCTTTCTCACATAATAATAAACCATTACAAAACAGATGTAAGGCTCTAATTGGCACCGACATACCCGTACCACCCTAGTCTGGTGAACTATATAGACACATACGTGTACTATGTACGTGTACCACCCGTACCTACATAATAAACCATTACGTTTTAATCATAATCAGGATGAAGAAGGACTTCTTTATAATATGATGCACAAAAAACAAAAGATTATTATTAAGAGAAAGTTCATTACACTCTAAACACTTCACTGCACTGCACTGCTTGAAGCTTTTGGAAAACCGTGGTTGGCCTCCAAAAGAAAGGATGGAATTATGCATCGTGAATGAAGGAGGCCTTTTCTACGGTTTCCCAAAAGCTTCAAGCTGTGTTTAAGCTGTGTTGTGACTTTCTCCATAGGAAAATACATGTATTTTCCTATGTACGCTTACCTTTATGACGTACTGTATATAGAAAGTATGCATTTCACTTTAATACTGGATAATCAGTCTCAGTGTACATAGAAAGCTGAGACATTATATTACAATGTTTGGGTATACACACCGCGTTCAGCATTACAGCGTGCCCGCCTTAATTTAAAACTGCATCCAAGAAGTGGGCTGCTATTATTATTGCTGCCGCAATTTGAAGTGAATCGAAAAATATTTTCCAAAAAATTATTTTCTGATCAAGACTTCAAAAAAGACTGTAAAGACAGAGTCCTTGGAACCTTGGACTTTCAGAATCAAGACCTCTGCTGAAAGCTGCATCCCCGGTCCACAGTCAAGGGAAGGGTCCAGTTAGTTGGTGGAAAAGTACAACAGCGTCATCCAGACCGGAAACATTATTATCAATTTACTATTGTAAATATTTATTCTTATGTATTATGTATCATTAAGTATAATTCTACTAATTAGTTATTGATACTTTTAACGGTTTGGCTGACAGCTGACTGATATAAAATAACTTAGAAAACGTGCTTTTAATATTACTTTCATTTAACTTTCAGGTAGCACGTGTCGGAGTTTTGAAAACTGAATGCAAACAACTCGAGTTTATCTTCGTTTCTTAAAAACAGCTACACAGCAATTAAATTACTCAAGACTTAAGGCTTAGATAATGTCGGAATTGAAAGGTAATACCAATCTTTGAGCTTTATGTATTTTTGAATAAACTTATTACATACAAGAATTATTATAGGATATTGTAATATATTTTTAATTCATAATTGATATTGTTTGTTATGATTGTAGCAAATTGTAAAAATATTGAGCTTGTTGAAGCCAGGCGTATTACCAGCATATTAAATACACATACTATACTATTACTAATAATTATGTAAACCTAGTCCGCTGTAAACTGTAAACAAACAAATGAGTGTTTAGTTATACGCTACAGATTATCCCTGCTATATTTATATAACAAAATTATTAAAATAATGAACAAAGTGTCATTTTAGTTGAATGGTGTTTCTCTGGACATTAGTTAGTGTGTACAAGACTATATATATGAACTGAATCAACCAATGCACTTTTTGTCTAATTCAAATATAGAAAATACATTCTAGCATCGAAAACGAAGAAACTACTGTGCCAACCATTTGGAGATTCAAAGATTCATTGCCAACATTTCACTTAAGCCCGTAATGATCTTGTGGATCCAATCAAGCTAGCCACAATGAGTATCAAAATGTCGTTACCAATATGCTATTTTCTTCGCCACTGTTCAATGAAACGTCAAAATATTTACTTTACACATCTGAGAACCTTCGGTAGCAAACATAAAATCGTGTTAATACAAAATAAATGGAATGCTAGCGCTTATTCTACAGTAACACTTCAATCTACTTCGACTCAACCTCAACCCAGTAACAACCCAAGTGCAGACGAAGCCAAAAATAAAGATGACACCAAAGATAAAATTACTCCAGCAGCGGAGCCACCTAAGAAAAAATTGATGGTCAAGTTAAAGGAATACTCCAGAGCACTATATAGTGATTACAAAGATGTATTTTTTGAAACTTGTACAGAAGCAAAAGAAAAGCCTGTAAAAGCAACGATATACATCGCACTACTCGGAACTCTAGGTTATTGTCTGTTCAACACTCCGACAGAGCAAGATTTTTGGGATGATCTTATCACAAGTGACATCCAATTCAACTCCGTGGGCCAAAGTATTCGTAACCCCGAAACAGAGGAACATTTAAGAGCACTGACATCATTGCGAATGAAAGGGCTGCTTAGGTATCAGAGTCTTGGTGTGTGCTCCATCATTTGGCGGCATAACGATGATAAGAATCTAGGAGTTTATCATGCAACTTGCAAGTACACTCGACCTCTATGGCTGGAAATGTGGGATCGTGTTGTAGATATTGGTTTTGTTGGAAAGTGGTGGATGATGGACAAGTGTATGGTTGACTATGATATTAATCCCCAAGAGTGGACACCCAAACCAAAATCTGAAGCGTTGTTGTGAAAGCGGACATTATTATATTGGAAGATTATTGATACATATTTCATTAGCAGCATTGTTCGAATTAGTATAAATAGTATGTCTTCAGTCTTGTTAACTCTTTACAAGTGTTTAACAATATACACTTCTTACCTACCACGTGATTGTATGTTTTAGATTAATACTGCTAAGAAGTAATTATTATATGCTAATATTATTACCAATGAACTTCCGTTAAATACTAGTGCCCATGTATAGTGTTGTGTAGTCGTTTAACGAAAAATTCAGTAAATGTTTTAAAGAATAAACTGAAAATTCTATTCCCACTATAATTTATTGTCTGATTTTTCTTTTTTTCATAGATAATCTTTTGGGAATTTCATGGCATGACAGTGCTTGGATTCCCATACTAAACGCATCAAATGTAGTCGAGTATTTTTCTGAGAGAAGTAATCCATTCTACGATAGGACTTGCAATAACGAGATTGTCAAGATGCAGCGGTTGAGCATGGAGCAACTTAAGTGAGAATTTGCATATACATAATAAAATTTATTAAGAATGCCTGGATCTGAGAAGACCAAATAGAAACATAACATAACACTTAACTTTAATTTTAGCAATATGACGGGGCTCGAGTATATTCTGCTCCATGTGCAAGAACCTATTTTGTTCGTAATTCGAAAACAGCATCGTCATTCATCCACACAAGTAACCCCGTTAGCAGATTACTACATAATTGCCGGTGTTGTTTATCAAGCACCCGATTTATCATCTGTAGTAAACTCCAGACTTGTAATATTTTATTTTTTTAACAAGGTTGTATTACAAACTCAATATCCTGTAGAAATTATTATACTTTATTTTATATCTTCTAGTTAAATGCAATAAACCATTTGCAGTCGGCCTTCAACGAATGCCTCTCCTACGCTAGATATCACCCTTCAAAAGGTTACAGCTGGGAATTTAAAGACAAGGATGCTGTTGATCAAAAATCAGACAAAAAGGAGAAAAAGGAAGAGCCTAGTTCAATTTTTCAGAGGCAACGAGGAGATATGCTTTTGTTGGAGTTGTCGAGAAAGTTTCCCCTAAAGACATCTGGAATGGCTTCTGCGTCAACAACCTCTCCTATCCAGAGCCAACCGCAGCCTCAATCTCAGCCTGAGCAAAATCAACCGAACCAGCAAAAGCAAGTTCCCTGTAAGTGAAATATCCGTAAACTACTTTGATAAGTAACTGTTTATGTATATGTCATTTGCGAATACTAATTAATTCTATTTCCATAAAATGATTTATAGCACCTTCCACAAGTGAGAATCAGATAAAAGTTGAAGTGAAGGTAGAACCTGGCACTGGTAGTGGTGGTGGTACTGCCACAAATAATCCCCCCGCGCCTGCTAAAGAAAAGACTGAGGAATTAGCTAACTCTGGGCCTTTAACCCCTCAACAGCCAGCACAGCAACAACAACAGCAGCAGCAAAGAATTAAACCACCCCCTGAAAAGCGGCAGAAGATGTCCTAACCCTAATATCATTATTAGTTCCGATATTTTAAATGTCATGTAAAATAAGTTTTGTATATTGTTAGGTATTTAGTATTTATGTGTGCAGTTGCACTTTCTCTATTTTAATGAATTAAATTACTACATACAATATGTACAATGTATAAAGTAGGTGTAATCATGTGTTAATCGTCGTAGTTATATTCCTTGTAGTTTTCATCCAGCCATTTTCTCACTGTTTCAATTCCATCTCCTGTTGTGGAGCTTGCTTCAACTAAAGTTACTCTTTTTCCAGCTAAGTTTAAAATCGTGTCTAGTCGCATCATAAATTTCAAATGGTTAAGTTTCTTTTTATTGGTTTGGTCACTTTTAGACAATATTATTAGGAATTTTGCTCCAATCAATTTTTCATGGGAAAGCATTTCCATAAGAAGCACAGTAGATATAGACACTTGAAATAGGTTACTGCTGTCAATGACGTACAGTATCTGAAAGAAATTATATCAGGTTAAAAAATAAGTCTACCAACCAGCTCAGCGCTAATAACTATGTACTGAATTTCAGAATTTTTAAAAGGACACTGTACACTTATAAATACCTACCAGTTTATTAGGAGAGTAGTACGATGGCCACAAAGGGGACATTGAGCCACCGATTTCACGTATTCCAATTACATCTCTATCGTCCCAATTTCTTTTGTTTTCTTTTTCTTTTGGCACAGGTTTTCTAGGTACGCGGACAATATTAGAGCCAACCGTTTCAACAGTAGATGTTACATCGTTCACAGTATTACTCTGGAGTCTCTTTAACAACAAAGTCTTCCCCGACCCAGAACTTCCAAGACACAAACAACTCATAGTTCTGTTGTTCAATGGAGAAAGTCAATTGATAAATTAATCTTGACACTCTACTTTCGTCAGAAGAACTTTTTTACTTCCCTTAATACTTTTCAGAAGACTCGGACTGTCCCAATTTCAACTTTCTACAGATTTGCTTTCTCTTTTTCATGATATTCTATAGAACACAGAATTTTTGCTTAGTAAGATTTATGTAAAGTGTGGGTGTAGCAGGCAAACATATTTATTATGTAAGTACATCACATTTTATATAATGTATAGTAGGATGGTAGGAGTCACAGTAAGCGCAGACGGAATCCATTACCATACACAAGAGTGCTTTTGGTGATGATAACAACGGGGAATTCGTTACTAACAACAAAAAACGCCGCTACAAATAATATACGCACAAATGTTCATATACATTGGTACAGGCTCTTGCGCTGGTTATGGTTATACAGGGTGACTCATGAATTCTAGAGCATGCATTTACTTATAAGCTTTCTCCAGTTTAGAATAAAGTGGATTAGATTAGATTAAAATAAAGTGGATTTAGAATAAATTATCATGGGTACTATCTGGAAAGAGAATCTTATTGCGCTTCCAAACGTTGCCCCACTAAAATCGGTAGAGGTTTTGGCATTTAATTTTCAAATCATTTTTTGAAAATTAAACGTCAAAAGTTCAATAGTTGGATTTGGATTTGGACTTTTAATTTTTGAACGAGAAAATATTCTTGTATGGTTAAAATTGCAGGCTGCATTTGGACCAGAAGTTTCCCCTGCATTTTCCCTATTCTCAATATGCCTCTACAGCTCACCTTAATAATAATTGTACTCTTTTGATATTCACACAAACACAACTACAACAGTTAGATCATGAGAAAAGAGTACAGCTGCAAATGATGAATTTTTATTGAATTTGATCAATACAAACTCATTCATTTGGATTTAGTACATTTATTGTAGATTAGTAGATTTTAATTTACAAAACTGATGAATGAGACCCAAAAATTGCGTTCTGACAATTTAAATTGAGAATAGTGAACATAGAGAAAGAAGAGCTTGCATGTAAATCTGATTTTGTTGCTACATCGCCATCTAAGAACTCATTCCATCTTCTATTGTAGTGTTATTGTTTGGTTTCTAACTGAACTCTCTCATCTTTCTTTAGTTCGTTTCGCAATTCCTCACATTAGTTAACAAAATATCCAAATAATATAAAGACAATGACCTGCTGGACCTGATTATAAAATAATCTGCTGTTCAAACGGTAGACAATTGACATTGTCATTGTCATATATTGTATGGGACAATAAATATAAGGTAAATACGACACACTCACTGGCAAGCAGCTATATTATTGTTTGCTTTGTAAGTAAAATTATTGTGAATTTTTAATGCAAGGTTTATTGTGTCCATCTGGCATTATTTTGTTTAATTTTAATTATAACTGAAGAAAATGCGATCTAATTTTAGTACAAAGAAACTCTAGGATAATTGGGACATCGGGTTACATCTGATCCAACATTCAAGGCTCGGTGACACCACAAGAAACAAACTGGTCACAAAGGACACTAGTAATTACTGGTAAGCTCTACAGCTGTTTTAATTTTCAGTTTAATTGCTCTTTTCTCAAAAATTAAATATGTAAATATGATTTTTAGTATTTTAAGTATTGTATTAATTTGTATTTTTTAATGAGGTCAGGTCAGACTGTTGGTCATTCTATGGTCAGGGCCGTACAAGACAGCGAAATAGCTTTATCTGTAAAAGCAGAAGCAGAAAACTTCTTTAAATCCTTCGTACTTCAATACCAGTATCCCACCAGTTTTCCAGTGCTACGTGCTACAGTTATTCAGTGACCTCCAATCAAAATCCGCAACAGTACAGCTACCAAGCTACCAGAATATCATCAGGATTTATATCCAACCTCCAGCCAGCCGTAACTTCAGAATTTGGATTGATTTTTTAAAATCGAAAACTGTAGCTTTCATCTTCCAGATCTTTAGATGCCACAAATTACTGCAGCTTATCTGAAATAATTTCACGATTCAGTTCAACAATTAAGAAATTATCCAGTTTCGTTGATAAAACTAAAGACATTTTCAAAGCCCGCAGTAAGTATCCCAATAATAAATGATCGTTTTATTATTCAATTTCTATACATCTGGTATTTCTTTATTGCCGATTATGTATTTTTCAGTCACCTCGATTTAGAACACTAAATCTTGGTGATGCTTTTAAGAACTATACGTCAAATATATGGACAATTGGCATAAAGTCATTATCGATGAAGCTAAAGTATGGACTAGTTGAGTATTATTGCATCGAGTAATATAATTATGTGTATATTAATATATAATATATATGTAAAGTGTATTACGAGATTTGGAACTATTTTAAGTGAACATTTACTCCAATGCAAGTGTGTTAGGTTTTGTTACCTATAAGGGGGTAACAAAAATCGGGAATATAATTAAAAAGACTCTTATTTTTAGCTTCTTGGTATACGTGGTAGGTATACTTATTCAGTGACTTGTGTTAATATATTTATTATATATTTACATTGTGAAAGTGATTTCAATTTTGATTGTTACCGTGTTTATCACAAGTATTACATCAGTAAGCTCCTTTATAAATATATACATCAGAATTCAAATTTCAAGATTATTAATCTCTGCACAGCGGCTCAGCTTTAGATCTACTTACTATATTCGACTCATCTTTAAATCTATTGATTGGATTGTCATATTGTCAATACGTAGAGTAGTATTAAAGTTATTTACAGTTTTGATAAAAAATCTCCCAGCCCCAGCGAAATTATCTTATCCCTCTGCAATCTACAATATCGTGTGGAGAATTTTCGTGCTGCGGAAGAATCTGTAAGGGAAAGAATGCACGACTCAGGTATCTACGTACGTACTGCAAATTCTTTCAACTAAATCAACATCAACACTACCAACCAGGCAAGGTTATTGACATTGAACATTGGAAGTCGGAAAAAGTTCTGTAAGCTAAGTAATTACCAGTAAAGATTGCCGATTACTAGAAAAATTACCATTGTGGTGGTGGTGGTTCAAGAATATTTTTTTTATACACCAAGTGTTTCCAAGGATTTTTATTGTCAGCGACGGGATATTGGCTTTCATGGACATCAGATCAGACATTAGTGCAGTGTCTTGTTATATATCGGTTTGATTGTTCACTACGTTCACAGTACTTTAAAACATTTTCTTGTCAATGAGTAGTTTTCTTCGTAGGATTCCTTCCATCGTCTTTTGAACTGTCTCTCTATCTTCAAACCCCCTCATCGTGTGCCAAAAAGTGCAATTTTTGTAACATGGAGTTTTCGTGGAACTTAATATTGAAATCTTCTATTTCACTCCGTTCAAATATGAATTTGCAGCGTTTTGCAAATGCAGATATGGCCATATCGTTTCATGGCAGCTGTAGAGAAACTGGATATCTTTGTGTGCATGTACAATGCTACAAATGTTACTCTGGGACAGACTTTGGTTAAGTGGGCAATAGGAACTATTGGAACATTATTTAGGAAATGAAAGGTTTCACAAGGGGTATATTAAAATGTGCGTTATGAATTAGAGATAATTCTCAAATTCGCGTAATAGATCCCCAACGGATGAAAAATGGCAACGATCGTTTGCCAACATTCAGCAAGACAAAGAATTGCGATAGCAAAATAATATGTGCCATCGTTGTGCACGCACGCACATGTTGTATATCGTTGGGGGAGAACTCCGCAGAATTGTCGAGTTGGCATATCCTGAAAATGAAAAACATTGTGAACACAACACAATGTATAAAGCATAGCATACTTATTGATAACCATTCATTCATAAAATAGAATGGAATAAGAAATCAAAAAATGCTGCTTTAATTGAAACGAAAACGAACTTATTTAACTTACAGTTGAAACCACTGTAAATTAAAAAGTGACATTAACACTACACTACTTGTAATGTATAAGAAAGAACATTTAAAATTATTTCCTTTCATTTCTCCGCATTAATTGCACCTTGCTCCTTTTCGCGATGATTCCATTTTGAAAAGTTTAGCCTGAGTGCGAGTGTGTTAAAAACTTTTGTTTCTTTCTACATGTAAACAATTTAAAAAGATGTGAATTCTACTTACCCACTCCTTCCTTCTAATACTATTATATAGTAGCAAGAATTTGCGTAAGGGAGAATAAATACACGTTTTTCTAGTGCTTGTCCGAATTCCGGATTTTACATATCTCATCAAAATATCAAAATTATATGACTTATGTACCAGTCAGTTATTGCTAATTGTTTTTAGTGCTAACAAGTGTTATAAAGATTAACTGTTTGGTGCAGGTTGGTGGGTTTCTTCAAAACTAAGATGAGGGACAAGTTTCGTAAGACTTCAAACCGCCCCTCGTCAGGGAAACTGGATTCAAGAAACGTGGCTGACGGTGACCGACCTCGTGGTCGTGAGAAAGACAGGAATCCTCGGTTGCTTAGAAGGTCGCATAGTCGTAGTCCAAAGCGAACACGTCTTCTGCCACCGTTGCCGACAGTGAGGGGACGGGAAGACCCCAGATATAGATTTGAACCGGAAGTGAGACCACGACCTGTTGAAGGAAAAAATCGTTTAGAATATGATGCTGGTCGAAAGGGTAAGTCCACAGATAGTCAAGTAAGACTCCGAATGGACAATCAGAATCGAGGGTATGAGGCGGACAGAAGCAGAAAATATGCTGATGTCCCTCCTGAACGAAATTCCGGAGTGAAAGATGGTTAGTTTAAATTATCGAAGAAGCCGAATACTTCAATTCATCAATTCAAGTCGCAAGAAAAAATTCGTTCTTTGTTTCATACTTTTTTGGAGATCGCAAAAGTGCAAGTATCTGGTGTTATACATATTTCTAAATTAATTGTCCAAATTAATTATTAGGAGCGGACCGAAATGCTGGTGTGAAAAAAGGGGCAGTGAATTTTGAACTCGATCGAGTAATGAAGCGAGCAAGAGAAGAACGAAGTAGCTTTTGGAATAAAAAAGTCATTGAAGCTGAGGAGAAGGATCCACAGCGGTATAAATCCCATTTTCTATAAATAGAAATATTGACTATGATTCTTTGCTTTGGTTTTACAATCGCTGTTATATTTGTAGGTGGGGTCACAGCGGATTTAAAGAATTGTACCGCAGAGATATGAGACGATCACGATCGGTGTCACCTTTTAAAACTTCATTTTCAAAACGCCGAGCACCATTAGAGCATCCGCATCCGCTACGTAGAAGCCGAAGTCGGTCCAGGTCACCAATTATGAAGGGAGCTGGTACTAGCAGACCAAGGTGACCCATCTTAGGACATTATTTAATTATTTTATTAAAAGGCTTTTGAATGAAAGCAATGAAAACGAAATTGGAGATTAATATTTATTTCTGTCGTTGTTTTAGATCAACTAGGGATCTCTCTCCACTAATGAGTCGCCGAACTCACCCTCCAGGGGCAAAATTAAAGCCAGTTTCAAACAAAGGCCCACTGATTTCCAACTCTCCCATGTCTCTGCTAAGGGACAGGAAAAAGGAGAATGGATTCACTACGAAATCAAGACCTGGAAGTGAGAAACTTGGACTGCTTCCAAAACCAACTATGGCAAATAAATCCCGTAGTTCAATTCAAGCACTGAAATCCAAACCTGGATTAAAGAGGGGTTTGGACGCTGGTAAGAAATTACATACAAGAAACTCGCGTTCTAAATCTTCTTCGGGATCTATTTCTTCCGATTCGCTGGGATCATCGTCTCCTTATCTTCCACCGTCAAATAGAAGTTCTGGCAGTAAACACGATCTTACAGTAAGTAACAAAAATGTGACAAAGATCAACAAATAGTATGATTTTGTATTAATTAAATTAAAACGTGTTAACAGTTTCAGAGTAAAGGGTCGCGCAAAAGAAGTCATTCGCGATCGATTTCTAGGTCATCGTCATCCTCCACTTCGTCTGATGATGATGTATTGCAGCTTCATCCAAAATCTAAAGGCAGAAGCCGTTCCTTGTCCTATTCAGACTCTTCATCATCCGATAGCGGTAGTTCAGCTTCAGTAAAATTGTCTTCAAGAAATAAACCAGCGGCACGCACTTCTTCCTCCTCGTCAAGCAGAAGCAGTAGCAGTGACTACGATGCTGAAAAACGTCGAAAAATTCAAGAGAAAGGCAAAAAAATAAGCAGCGCCCCGAAAAAAGTAGGAGCCCCAAATGCTGTCCCACGCAAATCAAAACAAGAACTTATAAGACGTAAGGGACCTAAAAATTTGGGACCATCTGATATTGACTCTAATTCGTCGTCGTCGGGAGTGGAAGAAGTTGCCGTAGCTCCAAAACCTAAATCTAGTAACCCAAAACCACCACCGACAAGTGCCGCTCCGCCTGCTAAACCAGAAGCAAGCAATGCACCAAAAGGATCTGCCCCTCCGAAAACGGCAAATAAAGAAAAGAATAACCCTCCTAGTAAATCAGGTAAGAAATTGAAATACGGGCTCACGTAATAAAGTCTCACCTGTGCTGTATTGGATTTAATCATAACATTAATTGTACGTTATGTAATTGTAGGAGCTGCATCACAGTCTGGCGAATCCGACTCAGATTCTGATTCCTCTTCCGACTCACAGGACTCGGAACCCAAAATGACTTTGTCTGAACGTTTTGCAAAATTGACTCAAATGAGTACTGACAAAAGGGAGTATGCTAAGCCCGTGCTTTCTGTAAATGAAATAGATACGAAATTAAAAGTTGTGAAGGATCTCAGAAATGCAGACACTAAAGTATATGTTGACGGGCAACCAGCACCGGCGAATTATCCTCCTAGGGGGTAAATACTTATTTAAGATAAAACATAAAATTACATTTTAGTCTTAATTTGGTAGATATAATAGCTAACGATAATTTTTAATGCTTTTAGACGAGTGAGACCTAAAAGTCCTGATTATGCTGAAGGAGAAAAGCGATACACGTCAGACGAAAGACGAAGACATTTTGAAAAGATGTCAAAGGATGAACCCACTGATAGACCTGCCGATTGGTCAGATACTCGTGTTCGCTATTATTACTATCGGTTAGTCAAATTTTCATCCGATCATATAACATTGCTGATTTTGATTAAGGGATACGTATTTAAAGACCTGTATACATGTATTAATTAGGGACCGAGGTTATTTCAACGACCGGCCTTTATCCTTGGAAGAATACGTTAAATGGGAGGAATGGTGGTACAAATACAGAGATTGGCTGCAAAACGAAGGTTTATTGAATCGAATGAATCAAGGACAAGGACATTACAGCGGTAATAATCACCCTCACGCTCACGCTCACGCTGGAAATAATGGAGGAAATTGGAACCACGGCCCTGGACAAATGGATAACCAATCTCGGCCAAGACCCTACAATAATGCAATGAGCTCAAGACGGGTGGAACGAATGCCTGCCCCTTTACTGTCAAATAGACCTAATTTCGGAAGGCCTGAAGGGAATGCTTACTTGCAAAACCAAATACCAATTGGACGACGAATAGGACGCACACCCGCTGGTTCTTTAGTAGTTAATATACGCCAGGGCAACAATTTCCAACCAAGGGACAAAAGAGTTGCCCTAAACAGACCAAGATAATTTTGTTTTATTGTTTGTTACCATTTTCGATTCTTATATAATAACGAAAAGTATGAAACCCTACACATGAGACAGTTTTGCTATTGAAGTCGCACAAAACTCATAGCGTAAAATTTAGTGCTTAGGGGATGAGAAATATCAGGAAGTCTGATTTTCAATTTTCAATGTCCTTCCTTGAGGTAGAATTAGAATTTGCAAATATGTTAACCAGTATATAATTGTCTTAATTTCTTCATACTCCTTATTACAAAGTAATTAGTTAAAATTATGCTACAAAAATCTTTATCCTTATAAAATAATTTTAGTCAAAAATGTACGATTGGTGAATATGTGTCTTGTGTTGGCATAATTCGTATGACCGATCTACTATGTAGGTAGGCCTACCGCAGTAGTTCTTATTTTCTGAACTTCCCACATACGAGGGGAAGGCATAATATGAGGGGTTCCTCTAATCGTAGTGTAGTACATAAGTTATAGACGAGTGGTATAATTTTAATTTGTTAGTAATAAATTTTAGTTTGTTTTCCCCCACAATAATTAATCTATAGAATCGTGCTGTGCGATTACAATTTTGTTGTTAGAACTTCTAATATCTAAAAGTTTGTAATGTATCTTTAGTAGGAAATACCTAATGTGTAATATTGTAATAAAACACAAATACAAAAGTTATTATAAGTTACTCGAAACGTTAGAAAAGCAAAATGGTTTGTGCTTTTAAATGTAAAAAGAGATTTCATAACCTTCTATGTTCCTTATTTTTAGTTTAAGCGTAATTTATATTAGCGAGTGTAAATTGTCCAAAAAGGATTACCAGTATGAAATATAAAATAACAGAAAAGTAGACATTCATGTTTATTACACGATGTTGTCTAATTTAAAATGTAAATAATTGTGGTTGGCTATCCTCTGACACTAGTTGTTAACTTAAAAAAATATTTGTGATTATACTTACTTATGATGATAAATAAATCTCATGTTATTAGTAACTGCTGCAAATATTTACTATTTACTAATCCCTTCAAGAAAAGGTTGTTGCGAATGTGAATATCTGTATACATATATTATGACATGACATACCACAGAGAAATGCACACTACGCTATCACATCATCGTAGGCGTAGGGATAAGGTTGGTGCCTTTAAAATAATAACTTCTTAAGGAGGACTCAATGGTTAGAATATGAATCAGACGGACGCGCGCTTGATTCGCATCTGTTCATATTGAACGT
>JAQFYC010001739.1:0-31103 GCA_034694165.1 Tomocerus mixtus | reverse complement strand
TTAGATTCTTTTTATTTTAAACATTGCAAGTTGTACTTAGCTTTTTACTCATAAAAAGACCAGACTCGTATCTCTAGCTATTTCAATTTAGCATCAAAGCCATCATATTTAACTTTAATTATTTTTTAAAGAAACTTTCTTGTCACTGGCTTTCACATTCCCGAAGTGAATTTTCGGCCAGGTCGGCTGACCTTATCATTTCAAACAAATATATTTAGATGTCAAGTTTTTCAAATGAACGTAAAGTTTGTGTGCAACTTTAACTGAACCCAACTAAACCGTTTTCCGAATCCAAAATATGCGATTCAATACCTTCTTAACTAATTATTTCCATAATATTTGCAATTGCCCAAAGTCACTATCTAATGAAATCATTCATATTTTTTAACATAATAGAAACTGGTCTGTGAAAACTTTTTTTTGGATTCTGCATAATATTAAAATTTATTAGAAAACGGCTTAGTGCTTTTCAGTTATAATTCCTCAAAAACTTTACAAGAATTTGAAATATTTTATGTCTAACTATTGCCTAGGCTTATAGTGCCTAGGCAATATCGATATTGCTTAGATATCAACTTGGACTGCAACATATACACTATATTACTGTATGTCTATGTTTGAATTGTATCTGTAGGAAAGACAAGGAAAGTCGTAATATTAATTTGACCAATTCAAATTCAAGTCTGAGTCACTATATACCTATAGGTAAATGCTATTTATACACATATTTATATTTCTATAAGGATGAGGACTTTATTTAATGCACGATAGTAAATAAGCTATTACACACTATACATTGAGTAAGTAATGGCTCATACTTATTGTAAATATTGTAATGTAATACAATTAAAGTAGCTGACGGAGCCCTCTAAAACTGATATGATGGAAATAAAGAAAAGTAACAGATTTTTATAGAGCATGCAGGCAGGGCCGTGTAGAATTTCAAGGGGAGAGAGAATAGACATGTAGTCATGTATACTTTGTATTTGTATGTATGTACTTATGTTTGAATGTACTTGTGTCTATTTAAACTCATGTACAGTATGAAATAAATGCTGTCTTGTAAGTAATAGCTGCACTTAAATAGAAGAGCAGTACAACTACAACTGCAGTGCAGATGCTTAAAAATCTCATTGCCTTGCCTTACTTTACTTACCTGCCTGTTGTTTTGTTTGTTAATAGGTGGGTTAGGTAGTAATACACAGTAATAGTGGAAATGAAGTTGGAGTTGGGTTGAAACAAGTAAAGTTGTTTGGTTAGGACTTGGAGCAGGAAAATGAGAGGAAAGGAAAGCAATAAGTTTGATGATGATGGGGTGTTAAGAAAACCAACAAGAGATTTAGATCGGACAGGAGCAGAAGCACCTTGTTTATATATTACTAACATTATTTATTTATTTTCTACCTGTGCATTTGATATTGTGGTCCCGTCTGCTCTGGCCCTTGTTTATTAGTAGGCCCATTCTGTGCACCTACAAATTTTATTAGCTGGTACTTGTCCCATTGTCAGTTGTCAGTAGGATGTAGTAGTAGGTTAGTTAGGCATTCTAATATATCATATTGCGTTAAATTGTATTTCAGTGTTATAAGTATAATACAGCTACTGCTTGGCATATATCTGTAATGTACATAAAATAAATACAGATAATAACTTTTTAAATATTATGTGAAATGCTAAAGGTGTTTTGTTTCTGACATTTACTATTAAGTCCACTTGACTCGAGTAAAACTGACTTGTCTCTGACTTACATATTTAAAGATGAGATATGAATGTGACAGCTGAAGAACTGACATTATCTTTACTTTTTCTAAGTTGGTTACCGATAATTCAGTTAGGGAACACGAAAGACATAGGCATAATACATAACGTAATGAAATTTGTATTAACTTTCATAATGTTAGTGGTAAGTGGTAAGAATGTAAGTTAATTTCCATGTCAGTTGACAGAATCTTAACTGAAATTGTGAACACCGAGCAAACAAAAAATATAAATACCTGAGAATAATGTGGGAACGATTTAGCACACCCTAATGAAGTTTGTTACCTCGTTCTAAATAAGTTCACATATAGGTATACTCAAAATGTATTGTATTCCATTGCACAATAGCAATTGAACTAACCAGCAAACCATTAGATTCAATTTTTATATGGTATATGCTCATTACTATCCACCATTGTATGATATTGGACGCGTGTGGCATTCTTATAGATATCAGAAGTAGCACACTACTTTATTAGCAACTTTAAATTTACATTAAGGACAGCAATTACAATGATAATCCTGAAAGTATTAATTATCTATTTTGTGAATCCTAGAGCAACTATTTATTTAAGGTAAAGGTAGGTTATGAAAATTTATTTGTAAAAGAAGATGAATGTTTTGAATTAGAAATACCCGATAATAGTTGACGCTTGGCTGTAAGTATAGTAATATCAGTAATATCTATATAATATGAAGTTCCAGACATATGAATGAGACTTAAGATAAGTAAACTAATGTTAATAGCTGTGTAAAAGAAGTGGCATGTAAGAAGAATGAGTATTTTGTGAGCACGAAATGAAAGTGTCAGTGAGATATTGATGATGAGATAAAAAGAGCGGAGAAGAAAGGAAACGAGAAGCCGAACAAGTAAACAATGTAAGTGAGCTTAAGTAAAATTTAGGCAAACAAATACTGTGAGGATCTTCCTTTGAAACTGCCACGGCAGCAACTAGACTCATAAATACTAGCAAGTCAAAGAAAAAAAGGGTTATGTTATGGATAAGTAGGCAGTAATATAGCATACAAAGGTACATACCTGCTATGTTAAGCTAAGTAACCACTTTTTGTTTAAGGACTTCGTAGGGGCCCACCTATACACCTTATCATTATGTTTACTTACTCACTCAGTTTGAGTTTCATCTCACTAATCGTCAGTCCGTTATGTTCTTTATGTATAAAGCTGTGCGATAGTTAACAAGAAGACGTAGACAACATATTACGATGACATGTACCCCATAGCTACTACTTATCCTTAGGAAAGGACAATTACGGTATTGTGTTATAGTTGTAGTATGTATAATCGAATTGGTATGTAATTATTTTTTCTTATTGCATTATCCAGCACTGTTCAGTGTTTAAAATATCTCTGAATCTCAATATAATAGATTAGGCAAGAAACTTCTATTATAATTACGTGTATATTTGTATAGTTATAGCCTTGGTCTTTAAAATAATAAAATATGTCAACTAAATAGCTAAACAAATTAGGGCCGAGATGGAGAGGCTATTTATAATGTCAATTAAGATAAGTTGTATAAGATGATATCTATCTAATATAAGTATAGTTGTAAATATGTATCTATATAAAGTATTTATATATGTAGGCCAGTGTGCAGAGACATAATATATAGGTATTAAGATTATGCGAATGATATAATGTGTATGTATGTATGGTTTGGAATATCGCACACAGGCGGGGAGTGAAGTCGGATAATTTATTAGTACCTCGTAGGTAGAAGAGACTCTTTCTGCAGATTAGGTACCTACATGGATAGATATGTATATTAGAGCAGACATTATGTATTACATATCAGATAGAGGTATTCATACATAACATTATGTAGTAGTACAAGTTTTGAGATAATACCAGTATTGTGTATGTATGTAGATGTATTCCAGTTGTAGAGGAGTGAATGGAAACAAATAGGCATCTCATTACAGCGTCTCGCATTAATTGGAGGTAAAAGCGAACGCGTAGCCGGAGGAGGCAAAGTGTGTGGCAAGGAAGGTGGTTGATACTCATTATTGATGCCACGTAACTAGTGACTAGTTGGAGAAGGGCCATTTGGATGGAGGATTGCAACGCCTGTGGAGGCTCGGAGGCGCCGCAGGTTCGCAGTTCCAACCCGTTATTATACCACTCATGTTGGTATAAGAGATGAGGAATGATGATAACTCGTCATTGTTTGAATCCTGAAAATGATATGCTTTTTTTGCTCTTTGGCCCTCCTTCGTGCCATCCAAGGGGCTCATTCTCACGCTGATGATGTGTGCAATCAACTCTGTCTTCGTTTATCCATCATTTTTCACCTTCCCTTCCCTATCTCTTGCTCACTTGTGGAATTTCGTATACCTACACTTCACTCACTTACTTATTATTGTCAGTCAGCTAAAAACTAAACTAAAGTAAAGAAACAAGACCATCACGTCACTACACTTGCATTTACAATTTACACTTACGTATACTACAGAGAGAGAGAGAGAGCAACTTTACTAATAGTCAGATCAGCTCACTTACTCATTCACTCACTCACTCACTAACACCAAACCAATGCTCATTTCATTCTTGCTAACTATTAACTACAGTATGTAGGTAGTAGGTATACAAACCAGGTAAGTATGTAAGTATGTATATTCACGTAGTAGTTGTAAATATCTGTAATAGTAGAGTAGAGAGTTTTGTAAATAACATTTTTACTCATTTTACTATGTACACTACTAAGATCTCCTGCTCATCATTTTGCTTACCTTGCTCTTTCTTGCCTTAGGAGGAATATAAAAGAGTTAAGTTAAAGAAGACGAGTCGGAGTCAGAGTCTCACCTCTTTTTACGCGACTTACCCCATAAAACAAACTGATCGACTTGATTTCGTCGCTCAATACATTCTTACAATTAGTTTAAGGTAAATAGGTGCAGACAGCGTCTCATTGTCCGAAGACTCATCAGACTCTTTCACTTTCTGGCCTAGACTGCACTGGCATCGAATTGAACTGGGTTCGTTTTCAATGTTCAATATATGTTTAAACTTTTATTTACTATTCGTATTTGTATTGGTAATCCAATGAATAGATATATAATTGTTGTACCTAAGCATTTACATTAAATAGCTGCACCGTATCTGTATATCTATACATTACAATGTCATTACACCCTCTTATACATGTGTAGAAACAAACAAACGATTGTTGTTCTTGTTAATATCGAGTTTTTCTTTGAAATCATATTATATCAACAACAAAATCAACTGATCTTATATCCTATTATAATATTCTTGTATGAACACATATAGTAATAGTATTTCATATTGTGTAATGTGTAAGGTATAAAGAATATGCTAATTGCTACTGGGCTCCTCTCCTCCTGCACTGCTGCCTACCTGGCCTGGCCTGGTCCATATATCAATTAACTCCTTCACACTTATCAATTTACAATTTAACCATTCAGTCGCCTTTGAGAAACAAATGAGCTATTGGCTCCAAACGACTCTTACACTGTTTACCTATGTTCCATATCTTATCTTACACCCATCTAAACAATTCATCTTCACTGATTCTGAACTGACTTGACTCCTCTGCCTTCACTTGACTCCCCAATACATAATCCTATCCTCCTATCCTATTTATCTATCCATTACAAAGAGAACAGTGTCTCTATGATGAAAACAATTGTATCGCCTTGTACCTACCTGCTCATCTTTATGTACATAGCTACTTATATCGTGCTCCCATCTCTCACAATGAGCCACTAGGTTAGTTTTAGGTTAGGCATTAGGTACCCAGTTCACTTCTCCTCACTACTACTTACTACTTACATTACCTTACATACTACCCTTTTAGTTACTACTCTTTATATTTGTACTTTGTTTACTTTGCTAGTTGACTGATGATGTCTACGGCTATTATTAATATAATGCAACCAAACATCAATTCCAAACGAGCCAACATATTACTATTATTATTATCCGATCACAGAAATACCTAAATATATCTAGTTTTTTAGTATGTACATAGTATGTTTGTATGTAAACTGATACACCGAGTAAATACATAAAGTTTATTATTACATATAAATATAGTATGTACAGATAAATACGTAGCTACATACCAAACTGACTCACTGTCGAAGCGAAGCTTCTTAAGATATTTATGGTAAACTTTTTAACGCTCTCTTGTCCTTTAGCAATCAACCCCTTTTACTTATTAGTCCTCCTACGGTGTTACATGATTCACGGAGCAGACACCATTCCATAATAAATACTATTAAATAAATACCTGCATATTTCTAGGTGTCTCGTCCGCATGTCTTACGGGTAATAAATTTTTATAAAAGTAGACACTATTCTTACATTAACGCTGTTTTCAGCCTTTTATAAAATATTTCTTTAACCATACCTACTAGGTATTGATTATTATTTTGTGGAAGCCCAGAATGTTAAATTCTTAGACGGCACATGCTATTGCCATAAAATAGACAATGTATAGTTACTTTGTACAGTCTTTATAAGATATGGAGTAAATTTTTTAACTACTTCTGCTGCCAGAAGTAAATTTAAAGTTTTTCCTACATTATGGTTAATTGGTTCAATTTGCAAAAATTAATATCATTCATACATAACCATTAAGACTTATTACATAATTCGTGGAATCTAATTATGTTTTTAGAAATAAGGTATATCTATTTAACTAGGCATTACTAGGTGTGTATTCTATGAATTAAATTTAAATCCGTAAAAATTCTGTAAGTGATGTGAGGGCCAATTATTGTATCCGCATCATTGGTATCTCATCCCAGACTCTTTCACTCAGTCTGGCTGCTGGCTCCATTGCTCATTTCTTTTATAATCATAACGGTGTGGAGGGTAATAAGATACATATTTATGTAGCGTGTACGAAGATCTACCTGAAGAA
The DNA here is from genome assembly GCA_034694165.1 of Tomocerus mixtus. Taxonomy (NCBI): domain Eukaryota; kingdom Metazoa; phylum Arthropoda; class Collembola; order Entomobryomorpha; family Tomoceridae; genus Tomocerus; species Tomocerus mixtus. The sequence continues at coordinate 24,435 of JAQFYC010001739.1, read as the reverse complement.
ATAGGGGACAGGTAAGTAGGCATGCCCAACTTACTCATTTATTAACAAGGAACCTTATGGTTATTTGTAAGGTACTTAAGTATGTACTAAATAATGTAAGTATGCATGTAGCTGTTCACTTAAAAGTTTTACAGATATATTAACTAAGGTGAGTAGAATAACATTATAGAAAGACTTCAGTATAACTGAGAATTCCTAAGTGAGGTCACTCCTTAGCATAATCCGTGTTTGGATATGGAGGCAGGCTCTGATGGCCCATCCAATCCCGTCTCAATGAATGACCTATACATGTAGGTAGGCGTGTAGCTCGGATCCGAGACAAATCGTCCATGAAATCAACTAAATCATCCCCACCGTCGCCCTTATTAACATGTTTATTAGCACCTGAGATCTCGCTTTCAGTTCAGTCTTAGTTTGAACTGAAAGATCCAAGTCTCTTCTTTCTATTTATGACAACGAGCAGTGGAGAATACATTCTTCCGTGTATTTTGGATAAAGTAAAAGACATGATCAATATTCTATGCATCGAAACCTTGTTTAGCATACAAATACAGTCTGCCTAATACTATTGGTTTATTTTACATATTATGTGTGCAAGAAAATATAATTATATTTGAAATATTTGTATATGATCAACATAGTCAACTAAACATAAACAATCTATATCTATTCCATCATCACGAAAAGGCAAATTCTTGCTGATTTCTTTCTTACAGGTGGTCTGCCCTCTAATTTAGAATCGGATTTGAATCTCTTGCCACAAATGAATTTCACAATCCCCACAGCAGTGTGGCTCTTTCATTAGAACCAAACCACCAACAGTCAATGGCTAACCAAAAATTTACAATCCTTTCGCTTCTTTCACTTTTTATTAGTAATGGTGCACAGAGGATGGCATTATGCTCAACTTCAAATACCATTAGCAATGTAATCGAGATAAACCACGCTATAAGAACATCCTGGTCACATTATTTTCTATATAAATGATAATGGCCACATTCACAGCATTGTAAAAAACTAACTGTAAGTGGTTTCCTAACAAAGTTCCCTTGTTTACCATATACTACTTACATACCTAGCCCACAATACGAATAATGTACATTGAATACATATCCTCGTGTTACATAAGTGTAGCGCAATACAATATATATTTGTACAAGACGGTCACATATCCCCTGTGTTCCACAGTGGTCAAAAACAAGTGGAGAAAAGTGACATACAATGTCATTACAAAATCTATTTAATCTACTGGATTCAAAAGAGAGCTATATTTACATTTCTTCTAATGAAATTCGTCCGGAAGGATTCCAGTTTTCTCTAGAAGTAAGATGAATTGGAGAATGCTATTATTTTCAGAATGTTTTTCTTGCAAATTAAACAGATTGACCATTTCGGCCAATTTGTTTCTGCAGTGATCAAAATGCCATTATGTTGCTATTTTTCTATACTATACTATATAATATAATATTGGACTGTCTGCAGGACAACCACATCACATCCACAAAGCAACCAAAGTAAATTAAAAGCGATGCGAGAGTTAAGGTAAAAAAGTAAAACCAAGAGCAATAGATATCTACCTGCTTAGATTTACTGGAAAATGGCCCCACTCACTATCTCAATTCTTTTTACATCATTTTTTATTTCTATTAGATTTTGTTATTGTGCTATCTGTCTAACACTCTAATCCGTGTTTCCCAACTCTGTGGCGCACAGAGAAACACATAAAGTATTAAGTTTGTTGTAGATATGGAATGAAGCCACAGTGAAAGGAAACCACCTATACAGACTTTGTTTTAGAGATTACTTGCAGCTTTTCTAACCAATCCGACAAGAATAAAGAACAATAGAAAGATGTGTCTGGCGGCGAAGAAGTCATCTCATCTCTCATAATACTACGACAGGTAGAGTATCAGAATATCAGTTTCTGTATGCATGCACGTAGGCAAGTGTTTATGTATGTATTTATATTTGTATATAGTAGTTGTTGCAGATAGATGTAATAGTACGTAGATAGATAAGTTGATTATTGGTGCCAGGATTCAATTGAAATCCATCCAGCATCGATACGTGCATTCAGTTAGCTCAATGAACCGTGTCTTCTTTTAAGACTTGTCGTCATCAACAAAATCTTTTGCCATGTTCATCCCACACATGCTTCATGCGTTTTGATTGCTCAAAACAGCTCACACAAGCTGTCAGAACAAGTGGCTCTTATTGCAATCCAACAAAAATCCTCTCTCCCTTCTAATAATACTAATGCTCGAAGTAGCTAACCTAATTTACTCATATGACTTACAATCTACTTTATTCGTATTATAATACTGCCTATGTATTTTACAATATGGATTGAAACTACCTTGAAATGTTACTTGAAAAAAGTATCCTACATATTTCTAAGTAGGGCCAATACATTGTAGGTACGTGTTTAACCCATGACCTGAGCATAAGCTAACGAAGACTGTGGTATGCTTCTTGATCATTCGTTTTATGACGAATTAATAAAGAAAACGGATGAAAGAGTGACTAAACTAATTGAAAAATTAGTGAGGATGGGTTTTATAAGGAAGATGAATTCTAGTCAGATTAATAGCAATAAAGGGTAGATATGCAGCTTGTGTTGAAGTTATTTAGAGCTGCTGTTGCTCCATTGTAGTGTGGATAAGCACGGTACCCACGTATTATATAGGCACAACATTATGAGGAAGAATAAAGGCTGGCTTGGCAGCTATGAGTGTGATGAATGTGATTTGAGAAGTTGATAGATGAAAAGATATTTGGAAGATCATATAGCAAATAGGAGGATACCGAGTTGACAGGTTCTTTAAGAGCTCGTTAGGTACTTTTGATGGTTTCTGTGTTGTGTTGTGAAGTGGAGCCTACGCGAGACTCACTTATGGTTCGTATAATATTGTGGAGTAAGTGAGTTGCAATTTATTCAGGGGATTATACCATTTGGAGCATTCTCCATTTCATCCTGATAAATACATATACATAAACTAATTATACCACACCGTATGTTTTCATATCCTATCAGTACATATATGTGCATTGTGCATCCTTATTTATAATATTCCTACCTCCAGAACGTTGTGTTAGTTTCTTTCAGCTGTTTATTCATACACTCACTCTGTGGAGTCTACTTATTTCATTTCATTTCACAAAATCACTTAGTTAGCAAAGTTAGTTTACATAGTATTTAAAAATGTGAGGAATATAAGAAGCCATTGTATATTTTCTAAGTAACTTAAGTTGATTCAGTGAGGTAGGTAAATTATAATGGTGTAACATAGTTGGTAACTATGTTCAAAGATATCCATTATACACATTTACAAAATACCTAGTAGTAATAGTAAGCAGAAGAATTGACTGAGACTTCATGCTAACACAAACACAACACATGCAATTCAAACCAAACCAGTGCAGTAATCAACTTTCTGACTCTTTCCACCTCAACAAGACTCACTTAACCCTTTTTATACTTACAGTATATTCATTCGCTCACATTGCTACAGTTCTCCTTAGGTTTAATATGTTCCGTCCGTCTCAGTCTCACCGTAGTTTTTTCATTTGTGACACGAGTGGATTGGAACGAGAGCTAAAATACATGGAAAAGGAAAAGCACACAAACATAAAGCATGCATGTGTGTCTTGTGTTGAGTTGTATGTATGTACTATGTAATGTATGTACACAGTTATTACTTATTGTTATGTGAGTAAGAGTTGAACATAGGATACAGCCGGAAAGAATCCACAGCAGAGTAGAATAGAATAACCTAATCAAGTATTTAGGTATATTATGTATCTTTATTTTGTATCTCGAATGTTTTTTGTTGTTTAAATTGAATGAGTATGTACAATAGCCTGTATTGTATAAGAGTGCATATGATGTGATAAATGTGATAGCATAGCGCGTCTTAATGTTAACTATGCATATGTATATGTATACATACAGACACATTCCTATATAAACACAAGACAACCAAGGTAGAATAGTTATGCAATGGTTTGCGAGCAAATACAATTGGGCGAAAGAAAAGGCAAATAAATTAGTAAAGAGGAGATGGAAACTCTGTGCTGGCATGCATCCCGTTCCCGTACCACACACATGGTGGGAGTTGGCAAAAACGATTTAATTTATTCCTCCAGGTGGCCAACACTCTTTCCAATCACCTTCAGAAATATAGACATTCATGAGAATATGGAAAGGTGGAAAGGTCTGAACAGAGCAGACAGTTAGTTGAGTTAGTTAAGGAGTTGAGTCGATCGAACGGAGCTAAGCCCCGTCAGGTTCTCTATTTTTATCTATTAACTTCAATCCATCCAACTCAAACTTTCTTAAATGAGCCTAGCGTGGAGAACTCAAGTAAGCTGATTCACTTCATTCTCTAATGCAACACCTAAATAATGTCTAATTATACATCTATTACCAACTCTATTTCCTATATAATATTGTACTACGTATCCCTACTTAATGGTACATAATATAAGGTAACTTTATACTTCATAGTGTTTAATATTCTTGATTACTTATGGAAATATTATTATACGGAGCGAAACAAAAGGAAAGAGGTTTATTATTGTTAAACCAAGGAGTCGCAGCCCCAGCATTATAAATCATATCACTTGTAGGCAGTACATAAAATTAGATTAACTCTCCTAGTAAATTCCAAGGAACATGCCATTATACACACGCCGGACGGACAAACGCAAACGGGAAAATGAAAGCTAAACGAAATAGCTAAGTCCCTGCATATCTGACTGGATAGCACACCTAAAGTTTCTCAAGGAATTATCTACATTACATATAAGCTATTATAACAGGATTAAGTCAATACTAAGTATGCCACATTATATCTGCACTTGTAAAATAAATATTAAGTAGACAATTTTAAGTACTTTGTGTAGTATAGTACACTCTAAATGGAAAATCCTGCTGTGATTATTACACATGCCTATTATACTACAGTAATAAGACTGATTGAGTGTTAGAGATCAAATTTAGAGGAACGAGTTGAGTGGTATAATTGGTATTATGTACATTGAAGAGACAGATGGACTGATAGTGGAATTAAGTGAGGTGCCTTGAGAACGAAATGAACTTCTGGCCACTTTATAGATGCTTTATATGACTACGACCGCAGGAACTACAAATACGAGCATTTAATTCATATGAATAGATGCCCAGATATTATTATATGTGTATGTATAGGTTGTGGATGTTATTATTAAATGCATTTATTATTGAGGTTAGGTGTGTGATTGTTTGATAGAAGTTCTCATTTCATCGGAATATTATATTATGTATACAATATAGGTACCTTATACTATTTATAACAGATATAGGACAGGACAGGGCCAGGGCACATGCCTTCGCCTTCAACCTTCGTCTGCATGATGCAAATAACCAACTGTTTCCGTCCAAGCAACTGTTGGCTTTTGATTTGCCACAATACAATGCAGTGCAGTGTGAGGATTTATTTTCACCTTTTATGAGTGTTTGTTTATGTGAATACCTACCTGACTTGGTTTGCTATGGTTGTGAGTTAGAGTGAGATAGATCTGATTAGAGGAACGAGGTGTGTGCATGCGTTTGTGTTCCTTGCATACATACATTATAATATGTATACATATACAATCTCATTCCAAATCCAGTCCACTTCACTTCCAGTCAACTCAAGTCAAATTAAACTTAACTTACCTTCCAATCAGCCAAAGCAAAAGCAAAGCAAGGCAAGGCAACTCAAATAAAAGGAGAAAGAAACAAGCCAAAGCTACTATGTACTATACATAGCTTTTTGCTATAATAATGCATAATATTAGTTTTGTGTGCTAACCTTAAATGGAACTTGAGTGTGTATTGCATTTTACATACATGTTATGTTGTATGTAAAATGCTCAGGTATATATTTAGCACCAGGTATAATAAATAAATATAATATATTTAAGGTAAGCTACGACATACTGTGTCGACGCTTATATATTATTTCGGATACTGACAGAGTGTGGGGCCCATGTCAATGTATAGGTAGACTACCTACGAACATGCATCGAGTGTCAGTCACAATGTATAGTGTGGACATGTATGTATGTACAATACATGACCAATTCAAGTAATATATAATGCAATGCCAACGAAAATTTACAAGTTTCATTCCAGGAGCGTATATTCGTATATTGTATATCATATTTAGGTCCTTACCTGTCTACAGTTACTACCTTACTACTCTAAATATATAACAGTTGTTAGTTTATGTATTGTACTTATAAGTGTATTTATTATGTGAACAATATTACGGACACTACACGATACATAATAATATCGTATGAAAATACACACACACACATACATTACACATAAAGAGAGAATAGGAGCGAGCGAGGACGTGTCATAAAATGAGGAGCTAAAACAAAGCCAGCATATCGTATAACCGTCATATCACGGTTAGATCTATATAACATAGGCGTGTCTAACGATAGGTAATTGTGACTCCTGCTTTGGGAAGTAATTATCCTGGAAAAGCAGTAAAGCGATCCTCTTTATGGCACCTTGAAATGCAACCAAAGAAGCACCTTTCCATTCTTCTCTTTCAGCTTATGTCCCATAAGAAGAAACTTATTGTTCTTAAACATACACATGTAACTTGGTGTAATAGTGAACCTTAGGTAAATACAGTATATTTTAAATATTGCTTGGTATTTAGTATATTATATTGTATTATACATGCAACCATTCATCTATTGCATAGGTAGGTGGTACATATTAACTACCCTACTAGCTAACTCTATTCACACTCACGCTATTCTCATAAAAGACTCTCTCTCAATTTAATTTGCAAAGAATTAAGGTGTTAAGCATAGCTCGTGAGTTGAAAAAAATATATTGTGCATGTGGATTTATTACCCGATTAATTGCAGCAAAAACTGCAATAATATTATTCTAATATGCAGATATTTTATACAGGGATAGGGATCCCATGAAAATATGGTATGGAATAAAACTATTTTATTGTATTCACACTGATTTAATTGGCGCTTCCTCCATCAATTGTTGCATGGAAGGTCATAAAATTAATAATTACCTATTCTTTTTATTAAATAGATCAATATATGATTTTTATTTGGATACTAAATATCAACCGAATGTATGTTATAATAGAAACTTTGAAATACACACATTACTAAATTGTATAATATTACGAAATAATTAAATAAATGTCTTTCTGTCTACAAACAAGAAGAAAGCAGCCTCAAAGAAAATCAACTTGACTTTGGACGGGTTATAAATGTGTGTACATAATAGTAAATACGTACAATTTAAAAAGGTTCGCATTTTACTAGCAACGGGCACGATCATATTAGTAACCAGGAAATGACGACATATGGATCATTTATTTTTCCCTGCTTAAGATTTAGTAGCATTCTAAATTCTTTCTGCATTTCAAAAATCAAAATCGTAAGACATTATCACTACAAGTTGCTGCAAGTTTCTAAGTAAACAGTTGGCTTCTGGTTTGGTCTACTGGCATTATTTGTAAATAATTTTTGCAACCACCTCATAATTTAGAGACGTGACTGTGTAGGATGATTAGAGAAAGTTATTGGTGGTAATTAGTATTAGGAAGCTCCTTCTCCTGTTAATTCTTATTATTAATAATTGTGTTGGTCATCGTATTGCAAATTACCAACTGCCAACCATTACAAACGAAGGACAGCAATGAATTAGCTTATGTACACAAATCGTCCTGAAATTTAGGTGGCGTCAATTTTTAACATGCTCTTCGCACTAAAATATTAGTGTCCTGCTCACTTAGGAATTCGTAGTCAATTACATAGCAATAAAAAAAGTGGATGGGAAATGTTTTACTTATATTTGTATTTTGGCTGTCCATGTTCGGTGTCCATGTCCATTGTCCATACCATTTACTTAGTACTGTATACATATACACTAATCCTAGAAATCCTAAATACTTATTAACTACACATTGTAGTGGGCAGGTTAGACGCGAATTGCAGTTTGCTAATGCAAAGGTTGTTATTACATATTAACTGGGCTATTGAAATGGATTCGGTTTTGTTGTGTTACATTTATACTAAAGATATAGCAAAAGTCCAAACCAAAGCTAAACAAAACCACACACAAAGACAAACAGCAAAGACATGTTAAAGTTTCGCTTCCAATTCGGCACTTATTGTTATACAGAGTGTATGTGTGTATTTTCTTCACTTTTACACATTCACTTTACATCACATCAGCATTTTGTTCATTTACGTAGTTATTTGCTTACCTTTCTAAACAAGTTTTCTGTTTGTGTGTGTCCTGTTCTCCTGTTGTATTGTATAAGCATTAAGCATGTAATGCTTATCTTAAGCTAAAGCTTTCTATGTATGTTATGAATATAAATGTATTTGTATTGAGTGCATAATAGGTGTGCTTGTACTTCTGTTTCGTTCCTACATTAAGTAGGCAGCTCATAACATACGATACTCTCACTATGCAAGCTACTATCCTATTTAATACAACAAACCTGCAATCCAGTTCCAGTCAAGTCAAGTCAAGTCCAAGCCAAGCCAGTCAGCCGTCTCTATTATGTGTTTTCCTTACCTACTTACCAATTCCGTATTTGTTATTCAGACGAGCTATGCAAAGAGTATTTACTATTGCCATTATGTCTCTGTTCTATAATAGAAGAGTGTAAAAGTGTACTTATTACCTAATACCTACCTACTAACTACTACTTACCCTTCAATGCTCACTTTACATAACTATTACCTACCTAACTGGTACATGTACATGAAATACTTTTCCTGGACTGGACTGCAATCCAATTCAGTCCAGTACAAATGTTGAATATAATACATTACGTTACCCTATTCCTTTTAAAATGCTTTTTTTATAATAAGTTAGTTAGAATAGGCTAACCATATAGGAGATGGATAGTATAAGTGCATATTAGGAAGAAATAATACATAATATTTGCTCCTTTCAGTTAGTTTATGAATATTGTGTTGTAGATTTAAATTATATATGATACCACCTCTGCGCTGAATGCATGTAAATGTAAATAGTAAGTACTACTAATGGCACACCACACAGTACATTGTTATTTAGAGCTAGCTAACAATTTTATTTATATTCTACGCATTAGAGTTCTTATAAAGTGACAGTTAGTTCTTGGTAACTAACTCAACGCTTACATTAAATGTCAGTAGACTCCCTTGGTTTCTGTATAACTCATTTTTGATAAGATACCATTCAAATATCATACAGCTAGCGTATATCCGGCAGTAGAATAAAATAAACACAGTGTACTATCTCTATATATTATTATACATATCACGTGCACCTCTTTATAGTTACTAGTTACTTCCATACGGAACTATCTATTATACATCATCATAAACCATAATATTAATGTTATATCATATTAACTCGTTAATTTATTTATGTTCATTACATAGGTACTCACACTCATTGAGATAACATAGAGATATACCTATAGTAGGTAGTATAACTTCATTTTTTAATTTCAGTACATCTCTACAATAAAGCGCAAATCTCCCTATATACAATAGCACTATTAGGTCAGTTTTAATAAGCACAAAGAGTAAACTAGCCCTTCCCCACACATAAGTAACATACATAAGTAGCATGAATGCTGGACCAAACAGGTAGTAACGTACTTTGTAATGTAAATACATTGGAGGGAGCAAGATTCCACAAAGTGTAAGCAAACAATGCAAACACAATACCCACGTAGGTAATATTAATCAGTAATCACACAGATAAGTAACATTTACTATTTAACATCACATCAAGTGAAATTCAGCTCAACCGAACTGAATTTCTCCTCTCAAGATTGTATCAATGCTGTAATTGATTGGGCCGTTAAAAAAGCTATGCCGTGATAAGGTGCAAAATAATATTTCATGACATGGCAAGTTAGCAACAAGCGCTAGTCAATTCAATGCTCAACGCTAAACTACTAACTAAGTCAAGGAAAGGAGTAAGTAAGCTGCATGTCTGCTTTATTTTCTATTTATTTACACAGAGCTGCCTAGTTAGCTAATGTCAGTACCTGCCTACATATATTATTGTATGTAATATAGTTCACGTTCACGTGAAGTAAAAAGATAGCCCGTGCAACAATCAAGCCAAGCCACCAACAGACGGAACAGACCACACTGATTAACTAACTTATTAGGTGGTTATGATTTAGAACTTGACTTTAAGTAACTTCACTTGAGTGAATGAGTTCCTTCGTACTCACCATTTCCTTACGTAGAAACTTTTTACTAATACGACTTTAGCTCTAGAGCTATCCGTATGCTACGAATTGCGAAAGTAGGCTGATATTTTCATACGGGCAGCGAAGCAAGCAACTCAGCCGGCCAGGTTATTCCAGAGTTATCTTAGGTAAGCTGTAGCGATAATCTTGCTCCTGTCTTTGTGTGAAGCTGTAAGCATTTGCAAACGCCATTCTCATAACTAACTTTATAAGAGATTTTAAGTATATATCTGTATAATATATTTGCGAGGTAGTTAGGAGAATGCGTATGTAGGTAGTAGTGACTTTGACTAACAATCCATCGATACACTTTACTAATTTATGATATTGTGTAGGTATTTATCCAACGTGATGTTAGTTTTATTTTATAACTCTAATTAGAGAACTAAATGGACCTTTCTACATATCTCTACATTGCAAAGGTGTAACTCACTCAAAAATAATCAGCCGGACTGACAGAAGAAGCGAGGTGAAGTATGATTTGGCTAGCTTTCGCATCTCTAGGTAAATACCTTAAGGAGATATAATAGTACCTCCGTAAGTTTATAATAAGTAGATAAAGGTTTGCCTGCTGTAGGTAAAGATTCACATAAAATGATGTTAATTTGATAGCGTAGGTCAGGTCAGCTACATAGTAACATGAATAATGTACAAAAACCTCATAAGTAGATATGAAAATGTATAGTAACATGCATACTCGTACTATAGTTATCAGAGTGGCAGATTTTAACTATAAAGATCCCGAGGCTCTTTTCCATTCTGTAAGGATATAATAAAAAGGATAATGTGTGTACGTTTTAGGGTAAAAGTGTACATAGACGATAATTGAGGGACACAGAATTCTTCTTCGGCTTGCAATTAACTAATAAGTTAGATCGATGAGAGTCAGAAATGGGAAATGGGAACTATGAACTTCCTGAGAGTTGTCTAAACCGCTTGTAATTGTGACTACCTTTGCATTTACACTATTTACTACAGACACTATACAAACTAGATTACAGAGAGCAAAGAGCAAGGGGCAACTCTTGTGTGTATTTAGGTATTTAGTTTCATTTGAAAGATTGATGGCTAAAAAATTCAGTTCTTCACTAGTATATTAAAGCTATTATATTACTAACTACTGTAACTACCAACCTACATTGTATAGATTCAGTGAGTGAGACAGAGAGGGAAAGATTAGGAAGAATTGAGAACTGCTTTTGAGTTATGAGGAGTGAATGAACAAGTTGGAGAACACTTCACAGTCCCCATCAAACACATCATATCATGTCAGTCAAGTCAAGTCAACTATTCCTATATCCTATGTTATACTTATATGTAAAATATAAAGCAAGAGCAAAAATAATCAACGGGTGAATATAATACTACAGTTCATATAGTATAATGATAATGGCATTGATCATTGGAGTGGGATCCATGTGTTCAATGTTCGTGTTAACTATGGCTATAGTGAAGAACAACGTATAACATTAGGAAAAACAAAATTATATATTGACTACCTAGTCTAGAATTAAATAAAAGGAAGAAGAGAGGTTATTTGGCTACAGTTACAATAAGCAATGAGCCAGACCAGGCCAAGACATTCATAATTCAAGGTAGATGTAAACACTCTGTAGAAGTGTAGAATCTATTCACTTATATTATATAAAGAAATGGTACGTATAGGTGAAAATAGTGAATTGGTTAAAATTGGTAAAACGGTTTGGTGAATGAGTAACATTTTTTATGATTACATACCTATATAGTAATGGTATGTTTTACTACATATGTACCTATGTCAGAGATCTAGTTCACTAGGAACTAAATACACATTAAGGTGAATACTGAATGTATATCTTATGTAATGTGTGTGCTCACTAGGTATCTCTATTTGTGTTATTAATGGAGGAAAGTGCAGATATTAAGGGATTTTTATTAGAGAAGGTAATTTTTGAGAAGTGTGTGTTGAAAAGTGCGGATGATAGAGAGAAGTTAAGTTAAGGTTCTGTAAGGTGTGTGTGGGTTGGGGTGGAGGAACGGATGCGAACGACACGAAAAAGATGAGTATCGGATATTGTTGGAAGAGTTACGAGAGGAATGAAGGAAAAGGTCGCTTTGGGGGCAAGATTGTTAGTTTTTCCAGGCTTGTTAAGGCCCGCAGGTAGACTGCCCTCCATTATGGAGCAGTAATTCATCCCAGCTGACGGTTCCAGGCCTCCGGCCACATCCATAACCAGCTAGGCATTGTTCGACACACTATTTACTTTTCCTTTGCGCCCCAGCAAATTACACCATATCAAGACAACTGAGAGGAGAACGATACCTTATTCTTTCTTCAAAACCCCATAACATCCTTTTATCATCATCACTCTCTTTTACATCCATCTCTCTATTTATCCCCTTCCTCAAATTAAACCGTATAGTTTAGGTAGGCTTGTATTTACATAGCAGCTAACCCAGATTAGATAGATATTCTTATTTGTATATTAAAAATTCTCTTGTAATAAATAAGTAGTAAAAACATCTTCCTTCGTCCCGGAAACCTTATACTATGATAGGGATGTACTAGGTAAAGGTATCTTGTTTTCTTAATTGTGCTTTCCTTCACTCTGGCTGAGTTGCCCTATTTTATTAGGACTCTCAATTTGCGCATTATGCAGCGCACGTCCATCGTCCATTTACTAATACTAGTTCATACATTATTTACAAAGACCTTGAACGAGTAGTACAATTATGTTGTGCATTCACTAATAATATACATAAGTAGTACACACTAAAGATAAATATATTTAATAAACTTTGCCAGATCATTGTTTTCCATTAACATTCTTTCTTAATTTTCTACATGGACAAAGTAATGAGCTCATATCGGTAGGCTGCATCTGAAAGAACTACCTACACAGCTACTATTTATTTTGGTATGCATTTAATATAAACAACTATGTACTAGATAAGTAATGGAAAAGGAACCAGTGAACCGATATCATGGTAAATAGAAAATTTGTATTAACTGAACTATAAATAGATGTAATTCATTTAACAACTCTTATCGTAGATAAATTAGACCAGCTACAAAGTCCACACAAAGATATTTATTATATTCAATGTGGCTGTTCTGAAAAATGTAATACTGAAACCTCCAGGTGTGGGCCATTGATCTAAGGTAGATCATGCAACGTTTTTGACAATCCTAGGTACCAAATCATGTTCCCACTTGGTAACAGCCTTCGTGTTTATATTAATACATATATAAACACGAAGGCATGGTATGGTACTGTACCTAATTAGAGAAATGTGTTGGTGGTGAAGATGTAAATTTTTTTCTTCATTTTATGCTGAGAAAATGATTTGCTTGAACACTATGTTACCGCTCTTAAAAAAGTATTTATTAACTTAAATAATATCCTAATATTTTTGATTTGTGGGGAGAAAGTATGATATTCAGAAAAGTATTTAAACTTTAAAAGCTATGTCTCAGCGAGGTGTGTGGCAAAAATTATTTATGGCTTTAGTGGTATGGTAACTAGGGGCTTATAATATCAATAATTTTGAAAGTGGAGGATTCTTTATATTAGCTGAACCTTACTACATCATAACCACACAACTATAAACTATAATACAAATGAAGCAACGCTAATAGACTATTATAATACTTAATAATATAAGACAGTAACGGATCCACTAATGGATAGATATGAAGTGAATTCTTTGTTTTATAATTTATGCCATTTCCGTCGAAATATAAATGATTGATAGTAATATTCTCGTCCTAAATAATATAAGATCTCAACTTAAATTGGTGACCGTGCTCTTGAGCAAGACACACCTTTCAGCAAATAGAGTTTTCAGCAACGGTTACATTTCAGCCAGGCTTGCAGCAGATAGGGATGGATTAAAAATTTAACTCCTTGGCTATAATCCGAACCTTTCTTTCGTTTCTTACGGTTCTGAGTTCAATAATAGAGTGATTTGGCCATTCTCAGCTAAATTACAAGAATTTAGCATGCATATAGGTATACGCAACATACAAATTGTTTCATGCTTGCAAGGCACTGCATGCGAAAAGTGAAGTCTATCTTGCTGAAAAGTCCGCTTGCTGATAAGCAAGTCACCTTTGCTGAAAGTCCATGGAATCCTTAAATTTGGGGTTTATGCTTCTTAGATCAATTTGGACAGTTGTCATCGGATAAATAGTCTGAAACTTGTATAGTTGGACACAAACACAAATATAAAACAAGAACATTGAGTTATTAGTATAGCAATAAATAGTGCAATGTAAATGCTAATGGATATGGTAAAAGGTTATGTAGTATGGGAATATAGGATGGGACAGGACACATTGGACTCTATGTATTCTTAAGTGACTATCCTTTAAGTAATTGAGTCAGTTGAGCTATTTAGCCAACTAACTGTGAATAGAAGGATATTGAGTGGAGTGGCTGACTATTTATAATAGGGAATAAGATAAAACAAAGGTGATGGAGAGGGGATTATGGATGGCTGTCGATGGGCCATTGGTCATTGGAGTGTGTTGACAGATGAGTTGTAAAGTAATGGTTTGTCCTAGAGGTGTGGTTCGGTGGTCTCTGTGATGGATGTGGCGCCTAGGCCTTCCTGAAGTATAACAGCATCTCCGAGCACCTTTGCAATGGGAAATTGGTCGATTCAATAGGCCATAAACATGAGACGAAACACGTTTGGTCTCAAGATACATCTCTTTACCCGCTCCTGCCTGCCTGGCTTGCACTATAATAGGTACACTGCACTTTCTTGTTGTCTTTTATATCATCACTCCCTCTCACTATCCGCATCTATCTACTATCTATTCATGTAATGAACCTTTGCTGGCTTACTTACTTGCTAACTTACAATGCTCATGTATGTTTACTCACCGCTTTGGCTCACTGTTCCTTTATACATCTACATAGATTGTACATCTACAATTTCATTTAGAGTGACTCTGTCCATAATACTAATAAACCGTGGTAAACGTTGTAAAAAAGTAGCTTTTATTATCATTGTATGTTAATTGCAATGTTTATATTGTGATTATCATGGTGGTCATCATGGTGATCGAATTTTCATAAAATTTCAAGTTGTTCTACGTCTGGGGCAAATTGAGATTCATAATATTGTATTTCTGATGTTAACAGCTTTCCAAAGATACCCCCTTGCCATATATGTGGCAATTGGAAAAATGTTCTCCCAAGGTAGTTGTATGACTGGAGGTTATAAGCTTTCTAACGATAACTTATTTGCCATATGTTGTCATTTAAAAAAATGGGAGCGGGTCGAAATTCCGAGGGGGTGGGGCCGATTGACCCAATTATCAATTGTGTCCCCGGATGAACCTCAATTGACAACCCTGGAAATTTGAAGTCTCTATCTCAATTCGTTTTCGAGTTATTCCGCAACAGAGGGACGGACACAGACAGACAGACACGACAAATTCGTAAAGGAGACAAGCTCCTTAATAATGGATGTTATTTTTCTATGTATGTATTTATGTAGCTTACTTTTACTTTATCTCATCTCCTTCCATGCATCTCAAAATCAATTTTCCATTATAAGTATATATCTATGTAAATCTTTAATACACCCAAAAATCCAGGAAAGACATAAATACCTATCGCTGAACTACTATACTATATATACTACAATCATCGATACATATAACAACATTATTTGATAACACACAACCTTTACATACATACATAATATTTATTTACTTATGTATTTATGTAAGTAAATACGAGTTGAAGAGTTAAACCAGTGAATTACACCGTTTGATATGTTCACCATCACCACCTATTATTCACTTTGGCTCTAAATACAACACTTCAACTAACTACTAAGACACTTACATACAGTAATAGCTTATTATGTGTTTTTCCATGTGAGTATAACTAGCCCACTTCAATTCGTCTGACTTTGAGTGACTACATTATAATTATACTGGAACTCTGTAGCTATATAAACAGCTCTGTATAAACTGCAATAAACAAACCAAATAAGTGTAGTTGATACCTAACTTTATACAGAACCACATTTCTCTGTATTAAATAACTATATTATTCCCGTAGGTGAAAATATATAAAGAAATAATTCATGCTTACTTAATATATTATGTACCTGTGCATTATGGTTGCAAATTGTTGTACAAGCAGTGGACATGTAAAGGTAGGAGATAAAGGATACATAAATTGTAAGTAAAGCATATGCTAGGATTAGAAAATTGGTACTTATTCATGTTCCAACGTTTTATGCCACGAAAAAGCAATACAATTTTTTATTTGCATTACTATTACTATGAATCAGAAACGGCACATGTAATTGTATATAGGAGTAAGGTGTAACAGGATTGCAATATGTTGAACATGGGTAGGTTATAAATACATGTAACACCTCCAAGAGAGTTGCAACTGATTCTTATAATAAAATGTATGATTCTTATTCGTGGAAGCAAAGAAATCTTTTGTTCTGAAGTCTGAAAGAGTTCCACTTGGTGAGGATGAGAAGAGTTGTTTGTTATTGTTTGTAGGGACATGAGTACGAATTTACATAAAAGTAAAGTACCAACCGAGTGGAAGAGTAAGAGTTGTTAATATCATAAGGTGTAGTATTACAGGTTAATGGTTTGATTTATACCTACCTGACTGAGCTAAGTGTGTTCATGTAAGCTTCACATAGTTATAAAGAAAGGAAGCCATTTATTTTACGTAAGGATCTCTCTTCTTCACACATTGCAAAAAGTTGACAAGAAAATCTTTAGCCATATCTTGCGTAGCATTTGCATTGCAAAAATTGCTCTCCAATGGTTTGCATGCTATTCAACTGTTGTACTCTTGTATTGTGTTATGTTATGTTTTGTTGTGGCAGGTAGGATTGGATTTCTTTTCGGTGTTTCATTTAGGAGGTGTTTAATTTATGTCTCACGAACTGTTTTTTGCAGGCTTGCAAAATAAAAATCATAATCCCTTATCTATGTAACTACATTCAATTCACCAGGCCAGGATTTGTTTCCATGTAATTACATACATACATCGCACTATTGTTTCATTTGACTAAACTAAATTGCGTCCCTCTTTAAAAAATCAGGATTGTGTTCTGCAAGCTTGTCAATATTATTTACATAGAATTTAGAACACTGTTCCAATAGATGTAATACGTATGTAAAATATATAGTTAAGTACGACCGGTATATATTTATACTTATGTTTAGTAATGCAGAGATTTTATATGTCTTATTTATTATGTATAGTGCGCTGACTACTGCACTGATAGTTTTAAGTGCTGTTAATTTTCAATGTGCGCCACGTAGAATACATAATGACCTGGTCGACAACTATTTACACTGAAATGTTATTTGTACAATATAATGTATAAGATGTGCATTTTATATCTTAGTGTTCTGTACGTGACTGACATGGTCTGTGGTTTTGTGTATGTACCAGTAGTACTACTAAATAAGGCTGCATATGTATATGCACCACAACAGACACTTAGTGTAATGTACCTACTGTATTTTTATTATTAGTAAAAGTGTAGAAATCAAGTTTGTCTTTTTAAAGAGCTGATTTGGTGTGGTGATAAGAGGATTATTGTATGTAGCTACTAGGTTTATTAGTGTGAGAAAATGAAAATCAGGTAAATAATGTAATGATTTCGGTGACAAAAGTGAAAATTAAATTAGCCCTGTGTTTATAGGGCGAGGAGAGTGGAAGGCGACAGCAGACACTCCAGTAGGTTTTTTATTGGTATTGTAACAAAAGGAAAAAAGTGGAAAGCGGCGGCAGCCCGGTATGGTTGCTGTACTACTGTACGTTGTTGAGACGAAAGGAGACTGAGAGTGTCCAGGAGAAGACAGAGCGGTGCCGGAACTGGGACATGCACATATTTGCGCCCTGTCTGACAGAAAAATTAAATAGGAAGAGAAACATATTTTGACTAGGTAAATAGCTAAAGGAGCTTTCATAGACAGTGTACTCATAAAAAAGGGAGCAGTGCCCTTATACTTGTGTCAAAAGCGGAAGGAAGATATAAAAAGGTGGATGATAATAGTAGTTGAATGATCCTTTTACTCGTTTAGTTAAGCCAATAAGTAGATAATAATAATAATAAAATAGCTAATATGCAAGTGAGAGTGTAGTAAGTATTCTTATTTGTATTATGGACCATGCTATGCCAATGCCATACCATACCGGGGCACAGGCGAGTCTTTTTCGTCTCAAGACGAAGAAGAAGACAAGTCTAAACAGATACACACACAAATACACAGGGAAGGCGAGTGAAGTCAAGGCAAGTCTCACTGACTGACTGTGGACTATCAAGAAGGAATGTCAGCAGGGGTCAAGACCATTCTTCATAGGCCGAAGATAGGGCAAGATCGGTGGAGTGCTGGCGCCGTAAGCTGCCTGTTCGCAGCGGGGGGTCATTTACTCATCTCGAAACGGCCTTTTGTCTCAAAAATGCTCAGGTAATGCAATGAACCACATATCATTATTGTAATTCACTGTTTGTTTCTCGGCCATCGTTTCTCTGACTTCTTGACTGACTATTACTTATGCTCTTTCCTTTGCATTGCACTCAACTCAACTCAAAACTGAACTGAACTGACTGAGAGACTCTGAGGTCTGAGACTGGCATGGCCTGGCCTATGGACTATACTATAAGTATGAACTATGTGTATGTAGTAGAGTAGAAAAGAGTACACTATGTAAACACGAGACGATACGATACGCATACGAGTCTCAGACTCCGATGAGTTATGGCTTCTTGATTCGGCCAACATTGGACGTCGTCTTTCTCGGCTTTTCACATCTCTCACTACTTCTTGTCATAGCAAACAACTGAACTGACCGGACTACAAGGCTCACTCTCCCTCTTACTTATACTTACTTATAATATTGTGTACTTAGTTAGCTACTCTGATTTTACTAAACCTATGTACAATATACTAGCTGATCTCTTTCGCCTTTTCTCACTCCATCTCACATATTTAGGAATATTATTGTAATTGTAACATCCGATTAACTCAATCCACAACACGCTTGAACACATATCAGCACACAACCGTCTAGTCACGTCAGACCAATCTAAACCCCAGTCAGATCAAGATCACTCCAGATTATCAAATACCAACCCATGCCAAGGTAACCAGCCAAAAACACACAGCCTTACAACTTAACTACTACTTACAAACTATACATACACATCTATCGCTATACAATATTACAGTAGTGTTATTTAGTTGTACCATAATATTATGTATATATACTATACTACTAACTGCATGCATATGCTAAGTATTTAGTTATTCACTTTAATAATCATACCATGCATGTAGTAAATTGAGATTAAGTATATGCTTGCGAGACTCCTCCATGCAAAAGCAACACACTAATAAACACATTAAATATTTTGAAAGGTGATATTAGCTTTCTCTTTGAACGACATTGGAAACTTACTTAAATTGCGCAATTATAATTATAACGCAGGTTGCCAAAGTTTATAGCGGTGTTATTATTACCTATATTTAGGCAACTAAATGAGCAACCAATATTGTACATACATGACTTTATTAAGAAACTTGTGGTGATATCAAGAAATCCAAATTATGAAGTCCCACAACTTATTGGTGTCACTAAAACGAAAAGGTGCTTAAAGGTTTAAATGACTGAGCAAATAAGCAGGCATAAACAATATACAAGTTCAGTACTTGTGAACAATATTATGTAAAATAACGTTACCATTCTGCATCAAAATTAATTTCATGTGATCCTTTTTGACACATGCCCATTGAGCTGAATGAATAGAAGACCATATTGTGCATAACATTAATAATTTTCATGCAGCATATCGCCTTACATTTATTTTCGGAATAATTAATGATTTAAATATCTATGGAGACATTCTGCATTCAATCCAATGACAAATTGAATATATGTACAAATACTCACAAAGGATAAACAAATGTGGTATTTTGGTTATCAAGGAATATAAATTAGGCTTTGATAGAAGTCAAAGCGAAGGAATGGTATCACTCGAAATAATGTTACAATAGCAAAGTCAATGTGAGGTGAATGTCTAGCTCCTGACAAGACAGAGACTCCGTTTTGATTTGACTCACTGCACTGAACTACATTATCTTGGGCCGTCTGCCTATATTATTGGCCCCTCTCCTTGTTCTTCCTTGTCTCCTCTGAATGCAAGCACACCACACCACACTCTTTAGTATGCCAGACTTGTGTATCATTTTTATGGTACATAAACTATGTAATTCCTAGATGGAAAAAGACACTTGGCTCTAAGCTGATCTAAGCTACAGTGCTCAGCTATCATAATATTAAATAATATGCTGCAACTAACTGCATCATATCATTCATACTTACATACGGTACATATGTATGCACAAATAGTTGCAACAGTAACAAACCTCTCCTAATACGTATTAACATAAATGTATTATGCATCTGGTTGGTTATAACAGCGAGAGAGATTCCAAATCTACTGGACTGAATGTTGCGTAATATACTTATATTGTATAATGTTAGTATTAAGTATGTGAAAGTTGAATGTATGTAGGAATATAGGAATAAGGAGAGCGAAGAAGGCGAAGGAAACTTGGAACAAGTCCTGTTATACATTTAGATTGACTGTGCATCTAATATTATTATCAAAAGAGAGAGACGAGAGTACGTAAGTAAGTAAGTAGTTGATGTATGTATATAGATTGCATGTCAGCCTGCGGGTGACATTACAGGAGAGCAAAAGTGTCGCTTCAAATGTCATATCCCATGCCTCTGCCTGATAATAAAGCCACGATATGAAGCATGCGAGCTCATTCGAACAACGATAAGTATTCTTGTTCAGTACTTTGAATCACACAGCAACTAAACTACTCTACATTACTATTACAGTGTGTATATGTATACATAATATACAAAATACAACTCCGACCATGAGACTGAGAGCGACCGGCATCCCTCAAGACCTGAGTTGAAGTTGAGTGCAACCTTTTTCCGCGCCACTACATCAACATTGCTTCATAGCAGAGATAACCCCCCAAATCCCGACCTTATCTATCTGATAAATAACAATACTTACATTATACGTAAAAGTGGTAGCTCCGTTGGATTTGGATAAACACCAATTCAGACACAACTACTTACACATACAATACTTATACAACTGTTAATATCTACATACAGATACGACATCCGACTTCTTCTATGCAATTCTCCTAAATTCAATGCAATGCCCTTTTATTTTTAAATCCTTTTTACATTCCGTTATGGTTAGTTACTCTACTTATGTCAAAAAGTTAGCCCTTTTAACTTATAAACACATACAAATATTATATTATAAATGAACTTTAAACCATGTCATTTTCTAATATATGAACGTTTTTGTATTTTTGTATTCAGCGAAAATATTTTTGGATAAGAATACCAAGTACTCCTATAATTATATTTCAAATCCCAACTACAAGAATAACAGCAAAGTTAATAAATAAAAGTAAAACAGCTACAGCATTGAATGAATTGACAGCAAGTATGAAGAAAAATTATAGTTATATACTATGAAGTGGGTTCCTTAAGATTTATTTCATTTACAGAGAAGTGTACGTATAATAAATAATGCTAATTGCGTTCTTTCTGCTTTGCTTGCTAATTTTTCCTGTAAGTTCATGAATCTTGTAGGATACTCGGCAATTATTTAACATTTGGTTAGTTGCCATAATGCAGAAGAGAACTGTAGTAGAAATTCAAAGCATTTCGCATAATCAGATAGATTTTTATGGCGGACTAACAAGTTTTAATAAATAAATATAAAGATATCACATAGTTTGAAAAGCAGATGGGTATCAGTGTTTATGCTGCGTAGATTTATCCGTTTCTACATCTTTGCAAAATGTAAAATTATATATAATACAGAGGTTTTAGGCTGTACTAAATAGATGGGATCTGCAAATATATATTTCGCATGTCAACTTCTCCTTTATTTACGTTTGTGGAAACTGTTAGTTCTCTGCAATATATAACATAAGGATTTCTGAGAAGCGGACAAAAATTGACGTCAGTAAAGCAAGACGGAAAAGATTTCCTTATCACATATGGACTAAAGAAGTAAACTATTATTTCAATGCAAAAATACCTACACTATACTATCTGCACATAAATGCATTGAGACAACTTTTAATATTTTGCAGGAAATAAAGATTCTCTGTGCAAATACTTAGCAATTGGCTGATTAGCTTTTCTTAAAAGAATTTGGCGTATTACGTGTTAGCCATTAACCAAATAATGACAATAGTTTGAGATTTTGCGTGTAAACTATGATTATGTAGCTTAAGCTTGTTGTTGTATTTGTAAATACATAAACTTTGATGTAATACATTAACTAAATATCTGGAAGAATTACGAGATACAAACAGTAGCAAAAAATGAATGAACGAAAAGTGCATAAGATACAAAACAGACGCATAGAAATATTACGACTATATAACTCCTGGCTGATAAGATAATAATCGTTTGAGAAATGTGAGATTAGCCAGAACAAGAAGGAAATCAAAGAAGAATTGATCTGTTATCTGGTGTCAAGAATGTTGGAGTAGTTTGTAACGGGGTGTGAACTCTGAAGTAGCCTCCGAAGGATAATGTGGTAGTAGTGATGATTATAATGATGAGATGAATCAGGGAGGAGGACAGAACCCAACCAGACCAACTATCTGTGTACTAAACCAACATAATATAATGTTGGCTAATCGCAACTTAGAAAAACACATTGGAGTTTGGGTGCTTGCTGGGCCAAACCAACCGAAGTAAAAAAGAAACAAAGTCAAACTATTTTTTATTTTGTACAGTATCTATACAAAATATATACCTTATATTGCATACCAAACCAATACATATTATACAATATACCCTCATAGAAAATCAACTCGTTGTAATATGACCGTCGGTCCGCTCAACACACCAGCTTATATCATACAAGTTTAAGAAATGCAAGAACCAAGAGCGAATGTATTGAAATTGAATAGAAAATATTTATGCATAGCAAATAAGTCGATAGAAATGCCAGGGAAGGAATAAGAGCATTCATTACATTGTTTTGTGTTGTGTTATGTTTGGAATTACTACATACATAGTCAAAAGTTAAGGATTGTGTTTAGACTGAAACAAAGAAACAAAGTATTTGGTTGAACGTGATGAAAAGACAATCAATGGAAATGGGTTTTGTGGTAGAAGATATTTATTAGGCGAGGAACACAGTTACATATGTTTATGTGGGTAGGTAGTAGGTAGCTTCTCTTTCTCTGCTACTTAACTTGCCAAGCCATTGTATATGATAGACAACAACAATACTAGACTAAAACTAAACCCAACTAACTCGCTGACATACCTACACGCATACATGCACATAATATGTACAAACAAACAAACATGAATCGAGTAGAGTTAGATTATTGAGTGAGTGAGACTCTCGTCCTCGCTCGTCTGCCTGGTTTCCTTCGTCTCATCATCTTCAATCCTCATCTCTCTTCTCAAAACCGCTTTGTACACTTAGTTACATACAATATAGTGAAACAATGTATTTGGATAATGTGTGTATGTGTATGTGTGCATTTCTACTACTGCACTGGACTAACAATCAGTGTGGTGTGTGTCAGAGTGTGTTTAATGTAGTGATATAGAGAGAGGACTCCACTTTGCTGGGATCGGTACATGTAAGGGCAATGTTTCCCAATGATTTATCATCTTGCATCATGTTATTGAGGGGCCTAAGAAAATGACATTCTGTGTAATGAAAGGAAATTAGGGCTTGCTTTGCTTACTTTCCTTGGATTTGCTTTTAGCTTTAGCTTGCTTATGTAGCTAATACTAGAAATACTGGTTAGCTTGGCTTTGGCTTTGGCTTTGGCTTCACTGAATATAAATACATACGTGTGGGTGAGTTTCAGTTTCAGCTAAACATTATTTCTCTCTGGTTCAGTCGGACTCCAATATTATATACAGATACTTATACTGTGACTTCTTAACTCTAACTCAAAGTCAGGTCAAGAGTGTTGAGTTGACTGAAGTGTAGGACGGTAGCACTTAATATAATGCCTACTGCCTGCTTACACACATCCTAATTCTAATTGTATAACAAAATAAACACCACAAAA
>JAQFYC010001738.1:0-31110 GCA_034694165.1 Tomocerus mixtus | reverse complement strand
ACTGATACTACATACTACATACAAGAAGAGTAGGAACAAAGTTCTCACAACATCACCAAACCAAATATCCCCTACTAACACAGCTGACAAGTATACGAAGAAAATGTTAAAATTCCATTTGCCATGCCAAGTCACATACATACAGATACTAACTGCACACAGTACACTACACACTACTTCCATGCGATGCCATAGCCTGTTTGTTAGGAAAATCCTTGTGGCAAAGAAATCGATGTGGCTGCTGCGTCATCGGAGGAATCGACCTTGAGGGGAATACTACGTAACATCATAAAACGTATAGGTGGTAATAGCAACAGACTACGTAGCAAAAGCAAATCCAAATTCACATTCACATCCAGCCAGAGATTGCTTACTTGCAACTACAACTACAACTTAAACAAGTACAAGTTTGCATAAAGCTTTTCCTTGGCTTAGCCCTTACATATGTAGTACTATACACACAATGCACATTCATATACATACTACTTATACAATTACTTCTATCTATATATAGGTGTGGAATAATAATAAATAATCTGCATGAAGACTCTTCTTATTACATGCATCAAGTTAGTTTAATGGTTTAAATCATATTCACACTTTAGTCAATCTCACTTAAGTATTTTATGAATATTCTTGTTTGCTAAAGTGCATATGGACTAACTCTGGACTTAAAATATACTAGATAAGCACTCCTTATCTTTAATGAAATGAATAATGATACGATACGGACACCAAATCAGGCACATGCATGCACATATTATGTTTACTGTTGTAAGTGTTATGTTGGTTAAGTTGGATTAATTTTTATGTAGAAATGTGCAGGTTCGCTTTGCTTAACAATTTACAATACAATACACCGAAGTATACATACTCTACATAAATTATAACCTTATTTTTTATTAAAATGAAGATAATCGAAAGCAATTAAGTACCTAGGACCTATACTATACTATGTATCAAGTACCTAAAACTCTTTGTTTATAATAGGTACTGGAGTTATTGTAATTTGATATTATATGTATTGTACTAGAATGAAAAATAACAGGATGATGTTTTGATACACATGTGTTTGCTATTAAATGTATTATTCATTTTTCATTTATGTGTGTACCTACCTACATATAAATACTATATTGTCATGTACCAAAATACATACATAGCCAGGCCTGCCTGCCTTCTTGTTAGTATAGTAAATGCATAATTTTATCATATTTTTATGTTCTGGTTTTCCTTTCAAAGCAAAACATGCTTGCTAAAGGAGGATAGAAATATTAGAAATAGCATTTGAAGTAGTAAGACCGTAAGAACACATAAAGTGTATATAAAACATAGGGAGCGAGACAACTATGGAATAATATGGAATAATTTATTAACGATATGGTGTAATGTTTAATTGTGCTTAATAACGAAAGCTTGATTGTTATAGGTAAACAAATGTAAATAAATATCTTGCTTGTTAGGCAAAAATTGTTCCATTGGTGAATACAATTTGTTAACATATGTAACACCAAACTATCCAAAAAACTTCAGTAATTAAAATTGCTAATTGTGTTAATATTCAGATAAAATAGGGGTGTACGTTAATTGGCTTGTGGGCAACATTTACGGAATATTTCTTCTGGTACAAATATATAAACATCCTGGAAATACCTAACCCTGTTTTGTATCATCACAGTCATAGTATGAGTAAGATATGGATAGAATGAGCCATACACAGCAAAGAATACTATCATGCATGAGCTAGCTATATGATAGGATGAGTAAAGCATAATATAAGTAGGTATATTGTAAAGTTGAGTCAGTTTTGCTGAAAAAGAATATGCAGTAAGAAGGAGAGCGAGAGCGAATGTGTTTTGCTTACTTACTTTAGTTAAGTAAAGGTTGCTTGTATGTATGTGCACCATGTAATGTGAATAGTTTAGTTTAGTTTAGTGTATGTTGGATGTATATGATGGCATAGGCTAGGATATGGCAGTAGGTTGGGTTGCATAGATGGGATTGGGCAGAGGCAGATACATACAGAGAGTATGAGTATAGAATTTGTGTGTGGTATTTTATATGTAAAGCCATAAGGATTGGGTCACTTGGGCTTTTGGTTGTTGGCTGGTTGTGGTGTGTGTGTTGGCGTGCGTCATCCAACTGGGGCTGGGCTTTCTCTCCGAAAAAAGGTCAGACATAGTGAAAAAGTTGCTGTGACGAAGGCATTCCGTCGTTCGACGCGTTTGACGATTCAGACTGCCATTGGGGCTCATCACAAGTGACGACGAGACACGTAAGTCCTACTCGATTCCCTTCTTCATTATTTTCAAACGAACTTTACTTAGAACTTCGTTTCTATCTCTCTCTATACAGAATACAGGCATTGTGCATTGCATTACCAACTCAACTTACATATTCCATTCATTTCATTCCTTTGGCATTGATTCTCTTTTCGTTTACATTTACATTACATTTACTATTTACCATTTACACTAACATTGAACATAACAACTCAAACTCAACTTAGACTTACTTACTTACACTAAACAAACTATACAACCACTTTCTGTACACATTTACCATTATTACTATTCTACATTACATACATTATTCAATTCCCCGTTTCAAGAGATGATACACTTAGATAGAATACACAATCACAACGATTATCAACAATTACAATTTACATACACAAACAAAACAATACACATCAAGAATACTACACTTACACTAATTAATTGCACATGTATTGTAGATACAATATAAGGAAATTTTAGTAAACATTTTCAACTCGTATCATCATTATTCTTCTGATAATGATATTTATGGAATGATGAAAAGATTTAATTAGTTTGGATTTATGTGGAGCAAATTCATTTAGAGGATTGTATTTACCGGCCGAATTACCCTAAATAATTGAAATCACACAAACCATCCAGATTTATTTTTACGTTTGTTAGTACAAGTGAAATTGTTTTCTGTGAGTGCAAGTAAATTTTTAAGTTTGTTTAAAATTGCAATTTACAAATTAAAAGCGATTATTTTGGATCCCTTAATTTGCAATTTAAGTTGTGAAATTTCTTTTCGGATAATTCCATTACATAATTAGATTGGGATAATTTTTGATTTAAATAATTTGTTTGTGGGAACAGAATGTTATTTTAATAAATCTTCCTAAATACCAATATTAAAAAATGAATTTGGCAAGTTAATAAAATAAATTGTTTTTCTGTACGATTCGATTATTAGTTTACTAGATTTCAGTTGTTACTATTACATAACAATCTACCGTAATCGTGGATTGTGTATTAGAACTCTTTCGTTTATGTGTACAGTAGTAAATTACTTCAAATATAAATTCTGTTTCCTTATAAATTGTAAATACATACATACCTACATACACAAACAGTAGCAAAACATTTCAAAAGTTGAGTTGGCTAATTATGTTGAGATTGTAAACAGAATGAGAGAATTATTGCCAAAAACTTAGCTGCCCATGAGTCAGCTGATATGCTAATCAAATGCCTAAGTAAAGAATGTATTTATAGAAATGGGTTTTGTAAGGGTTGATGGTTCAATTCAGGTTTATTTGCAAATAAATAGCTAAATGTAAAACGTAACATATAGATAATTAGATTGAAGCACATTAATTAAGCAGGTTGCATTTACTTATTTACTTAGACCTTCAATCACCTGCGCTCTGTACTCTGTTATTAAAATTTCCTTTACATACATAAGTGGTAATAAATTAATAGCACACTTAATACTATTATAAGGAATAAATTCCAGTATTAAGATGAAGATTTTTAGGGGAGTTACTTTAAAAGGAATGTATTTAGTAAGTCAAGGAATGTGTATATGTATGTATTTAATTTTAAATGTCTGCTTCCAATAATAAAATACATACACAGTTAAGTATTTATATATAATGTAGGAAGGAAGTTCTAATTACTAATTACTACTTAGATAATTTTTCCCTGTGTAAAGTTAAAACTATTATTTTTCATTTTTGCATACGTAACTACAACTATTCCCGTTATTCGTTATATTTTGTGTAGGCATAAATGACCGCGCTGTTAGCCTAATGATACAAATTATGGAAATTGGTTGGCAAAAAGTAAAAGTACTACTTATATTGAGTACCTAATGCATTTACATAATACTATTTGTGTACGTGTCACATTTATTATAAGTGTATGTGTAAGTTGATAGATATTAATCTCTGGAGCAATTAATTTGTTATATGACAACGACAAGTCAAGGTGCATACAAATCACAGCCTCTTAAGTTACGCTTCTTAGCATACCTAATTAATTATTTATGAATAAGGTTTTGGATCGTGTTATGTGAATAATGTGCCGTTGTCCTACACAGAATAAGGACATAATGTCCTGGTAGGTACAACCGTTATAAAATATAAATATAGCCAGTATGGTACATATAGGTTCTTATATTAAATTATATGGTACATACCATATATGCCACCATACCATGAGGATCCTTTTCTTCCTAATACCAACCGCAGA
This sequence comes from Tomocerus mixtus, assembly GCA_034694165.1. Lineage (NCBI taxonomy): Eukaryota > Metazoa > Arthropoda > Collembola > Entomobryomorpha > Tomoceridae > Tomocerus > Tomocerus mixtus. Next base: position 26,602 of record JAQFYC010001738.1, on the reverse strand, counting down.
TTAAAGTTAGAAAAAATACAAGGAAGTTAATGCGCAAAATTGTATTATAGTTAATTACATCAAGGAAAAGAGTCTAGCATTGCAATTGAAGCTAACTTTTGATTTCAGTAGCTATATGTACATATTTTAATGTAAGTTAAGTACTATCTACATAAGTCATTGTAATGTCAGTCTTTGCAGAGGAGGATAGAAATTATATCTAAATTACTAGCTTCTATAGATTTAAAATGCTATCCTGGAGTATTAGTCCTATTTCTTATTATCCATAATGTTCGTTTTGACCATGTAGTACAAAATTCTAAGTTTACAGTTCACATGCATGTGAACTTAAAAAGTTAAATACCGCCTGCCAGCTATGTAAGGTAATTCATTTCAGTATTATACTTATGTTTTATGTATATCATAAGAAATGAAACTGAAAGTAATTGCATGGATGTTAGGGAATGAGTTTTTAGGCAATACAGATAGATATCCAAAAGTGTTTCTAACGACAGGAAGTAGATTAAGAGGTGTCTTCAGTTACGATACGATATGTAAGTATAATTTCTGAGTGTGAGCGTCATAAATTCATTTAGTAAGCTTGTTCAATACTATATAGCTCTCGTCAAAGCAATTGACTGAGATTATTGCTATTATTGACGTACGTAAGACGACATTATATTTACAAATATTTAGTAGAATTTAGTTAGACCACACCACAAAATTTACAAGTGCTAGTGGTTTGGTTTAGTTCTAATTGTTTACAGTAAAGTGTGGGTTTATTTTATATTATCTGTATCCGTTGTAACGGTTATGGTTGTGTCGTTTGTTTTAATTGGTGATTCTATTCATGTGTTCATTGCAAAGGAAACAAAGTTTCATATGATTTTAAACTGAATGTTTTTCAACATTTTGAAAATTCTAAGTAAAAGTTTTTGAAATTTGGAAACGTTTGCTGACGAAATGGTTCTGTACTATCCACCGTTACCCACTGGTATGTAAAAATGTAACTATTTGTAACAATTGTAGCATTTATACCATATGTAGCCCTCGCAATTGCAAGATTATCAAAGAGTACAGACAATTAAGTTGGCATGAACGAATTTGCAATCTCTATCATCCAATTCTATTTATTTATTAAATACCCAAGCTTAATGATGATTAGGCTTTCACCTTTCCTAAGGTAGACTCACACCTTTAGTGTTATGTTGGCAAATTAAATAGTTAAAAGAGAATTAGGATTAGGATATTATCGAGATAATTAAATTGCAAACAAACTATAGGTAATTATTAATTTGAAATTATTTCTTATTCTCGATTCACCGAATGCGCATTGAGTTTTATTATTCTAATTTTTATAAAGTAAGCAAGCGTGATTAAGTAGGCAATAACCTCCTATCTTCAAGATAGTTTATAGGTATTACTTAAAGATTTTTATTACATGAGCTTTCTCATCTATGATAATGTGTAAGGATAAGTATTGCCTTTTTGTTAGGACTCTCGAATGTAATTAGTAGATTTACTACTTTTTGGGGAATTCTCAATCAAACTACATAAATATGTACGGGTTTTGCAACATCATGTTTATATTAAGCCAAGATATACAAATTTAATGGTCCCACTATATAATTTTGCAATATACCTACGTAAATCTAGTAATAAATCACAAATTTATGTAGGATGAGACTTAAGAGACCAAAAAGGAACGTTGTGTTCATTATAGAGTGACTAGTACATTCGTTTTAGCTCTTGGACAGTGCAAGCCACTGTTATTTTATGATTTTTGTACTATCGCCGATGATCTTTTAGAATATAAAGCCTACCTAAGTACAATATTGGATGTTTTGTACTGTGTATATTACTTTCTGTCACATTTTAAGTACAGTTAAACGTATTTAAATCACCCTTGATTGAGTGTTTATATCATTTACGTAGTCTGTGTAATTTGATAAGGATTTGGCGATTAGCACGTACAATTGGCATTTACGAACGCTACGGTACTGGCCATAATATGAATAGATAATATAGGTAATTATTATGAGTTAGTACTTATGTATACGAGAAATCACATTAAATTTATTTTGGTGTTTACTTCAAGTTGGCATATCTGATTACTATAAAAGTAATTGCATGTGAATGTGATGTGATATGATGCTTTTCATGTAATCATTCACTCTGTGACGATTTTAAGCTCATAAATAATTTTTTGTGTGAATAGGAAAGGGTATGACGTGAAAAGGTTAGTAAAACTTTAGTCATACAGTTACGGGGATGTTCATAATACTACTTACTACTTACTACTTAACATATTAGATAGGTAAAATATGCCTTCAGGACAATAGAAACACACATTTAAAAAAGCATAACTGTCAACTATGTATTGATATAGTACATATATTATTTTAAAGTGATTTTTGAATACAGGACAATTACAAATAGCTTTGTATAATTTTATATAGGATTTTGGTAGTTTTATTTTAATGGATTGACCGTTCAAAAATATTTGTTGTAGGATATTTATTCATCATTTAAGAAAGGACTGGTTACTGCATTCAATTTGCATTTATTTTGTATCTGCAGTGGCATAAGATCCTAAAAGTTGTAATCTTAGAAAAATATTTGTATAATATACTTATTTCTTTATTACTATAATATTTCACATAGCCAAGTAATGTTTACGCACGCCAAGTTGGCGAACGTTATTGGAAACTGATTTCCAATGTGCAAAAATACAAATTAGAGTTACAACTTAAAACTTACTAGAACTAGAATAGAGCGTGTTATATACTAAAGTTGTCTCATCTCAATTATATTGACATGCGAATTTGGCACGGTTACATTTTTGCTCCTTGGGAACAGTGAAGGTCTCATATCTTTCTTCCCTATTCTCATATTATGATATTAGGAGACGAGAGGCTCTCCTTTAAATAGGATACTTACCTTGACAGTTATATGCATCATTTACATATATTATGCTAGCTTACAATATTTATGAATCCATAGCAAAGCAAAGGTCTTGTATGTATTAATACCGAAGAGTTTAAATATACATTAGTATCTGCCAGTGTCAGCAAAGCCAGTCCAGTGTTGCTCTCGTTTGCATTTTGTGCTAGTTAACTTTAACAAGTAATGAGCATGAGATTTAGTAAAGCTTATACGTCTATTTTGCATAAGTATATAGTTAGTCAGTCTGAGTTAAAGCAAATGCTGGCGCAATAATTTAGTGTAATATTAATAGGTACCAGAATAAATTAGTTCTAACTTCTAAAGAATGTTCGCAAGTGATAAGGACTCAATTATAATAGATATATAAATAACTTTGATAGATTTAAAACCTAAAGTATAGATCAAAAGCGGCTTAAATTACAGTACAATTAATTTAGAGTCTCTTAATTGGGTTTGGATAGCTATTATTACATTTGCTTATTTATACAAGTAAAGGATTAGAGCACAAATTAATATAATAAATGTAGTGCTAATGCAATGTGATCTGATCACGTTACATGATGGCTTCTGCCTAATGTTGCGAAACGATTACCTATATAGTAATTACTTCTTGAAAGCATTCATAAAATGTGTTTACTTAGTCTGTCTCCTTTGTAAAATCTGTTTGATTATCATCTGAATCTGTGGATCGGTTTCATATTACAATGAAAGCGTATTTTGTTTGCTTTAGCTTGACTTAAATTGCAGTTCATGTACACAATTTAATTCAATTTGGGCACGTTAACTACGCGTATATAATTTTACAAGAACACGTTGCAATAGGATAGTACAGAGCTGGAACAGAGTACAGAGTTACAGGTGATTGAAATATATATGGCACAAGTAAAGTACTGTGGGTTATAGGTGCAAACCATAATAAATATCCTCTCCGGATGAAATGATGTTTATATTTATATACTATCTTCATAGAGATATGCCTTTATGCCTATTACCTATAGTATAATTCTTCCCAGATTCTATTCTACTATCCAGAGAGAGAACTTAAACTGCTAATGATATATTATAGGCAGGTGAACGTATATCAGATCTATATAACTCTTATTAAACAGCAAGGTGCACAATTTACAAAAGTAAAGTGTTATTAGTTAGCACGTTAGCAGTACAGTGCAGTGATGCAGTGTACAATATAAGCAATTAGGTAAGTACTGTAGTGCAGGTTTGCCAGATAACACGTTGAACTTAAATTGAGCTATTTTGGGGGAAACACTTAGGGGAAAAGTTTTGGAAAACATTATATAGCAGATTTGGAACTCAAAATTGGCCTATAAAAACCTATAATATTATTTTCAATAATTTTCTGTTAATTGTTTTCATGATTTTACAGTAAATATAATTTTATATAAAAGAGAATACTCACCATTAAAATTCTTAAAGTATGTAATCCCTCAGTGGACTAGTGGATATTAGAAATGATTTTGGCCTTTGTTGGCCTAAGAGAATATGTAGAGCTATACTGTCGTCTTAAATTCCATTTGGTTGTGATTTTGTTCTTTAGTTTTGATTTTGTTTGTTCGTATGCGAAATTAAATACAAACATTAGTTTACAAATTCTGGCAAGCCTGAGTGCTACAGGTGTACTTAAAGTTTAAGCTACGTTACGTTTACCACATCACAGTAGAGTATCACGTAGACATTAGACATAGACAGTAGCAGTGCTGTCACAGCACTTAGCACAAAAGCACATGAGGCTAAAAAGTTAGAGTCACAGTCACACATTCACGTCAGTTTAATTTGCAGATAAATAAAAGTAGTTACATAGCATAATATAGTTAAATGATGGAGATAGAGAGGAGATACAGACAGGTTGAGGCTGACGTTGACATTGACAAGTGCATGAAGATAGTAGGGATATACTTATGTAGGTACTTACTCACAGAGTTTGAGAGCTTGCGATCTCCATGGAAGTAATTATACAAGAAGTGAAAACTGAACCCGTAGTTCCAGATTGGGAAGAAACGCAAAGGCCTGCTTTCTCCGTGAGTCCGGCGAATCCTGGAGGCGAATCCTACGGCCACAATCACAGTCAGCAGAACCACGGCCACGGTCATAGTCCTCATCCGCATCCTCATCATCACTCTCATCATCACAATCACAACAACAACGTCAACTCCAACCACGTCACAGAATACAACAATAACCACAACTCTTCTTCCAGGAGAAATCCCCGAGATCTGATTAATTCCAGTTCCAGTAGTCATCATCCCAATTCGGTGGTGGCTCACAACCAGAACGGCACGACGGCTAGTATCGTATCAAACTCAACTCCGGTTAGAACAACATCCTTCACTGGTCAACGACTACAAACTATGGCCAAATCATCAGGGCTGAGCATTGTGCATGTCACACTTCCGCAGGTCCATCCTCTTTTAGCAAACCATGCCAATTATTTAGCAAATCCAAAACCAAATCCAATCAATCCACTCGTATCAATATTAATTAACAAAATACAGTTAATCTGCTAATAATCATTTTTATCATTTTTCATTTAATCTCGTATCCTTTAATCTTTCTTTTGTAGATTCGTATTCGTATCGTATCACACGGCATTTTCTTTTCTTTCAATTTACCAAATTAATATAAATACACTATACTTTTACTTTAATTAATTTTCTGTTTTCAAGCTAATTGAATCTTTATTTAAATTAAACCACCTATTCTAATTAGTGTGTCTCTATGTCTGTACTCCACAAGTGACCTGTGTATTTCTATTATGCATATTTAATTTAGTAGATATGTACTTTCACTTTTTTTGCTGATCGTGAATATTTTTTTTGTTTTGCAAAGCAATTATATTCCCCTTAAAGTGTAGACCCCTAAAATAGATGTTTTTGTTTTGTATCCTGGCTGAATAATTAACTCATCTCATCGCGTTTAAATCGTAATCTACATCACGGCATGCACTTTATTCTCAGTCCTGTGTTATCTTTTGGTTTGGTCGTTCCGATCATTTTTCTGCTCTACAATTATAATATTTTTAATATATAATTTTACCTTGACCTATATAATCTATCAATACTATAAATGTTCCTTAATCCTTAGTACCCTATACGCATTATTATTATTTAAGTACCTAGCTTAGTTCTCCTTCTCCTGTAATGCAAATTGCAAATTATTCACCTTTTCTTTATTATCAGACTAACTAACTGGACTTTTAAACTATGATATGGAAATTATGTAGATATATTTGTATGTCTATATCTTTATATGAACGTTCTTATTTACATAGTAAAAGTGGATTGTTTGTTAAATTTGTCTCGTGGTTACATAAAATTCTATGTACTTATATATTATGGAACTTTCCTCGTTGTGCTTGTATACACATACACACAAGTGTAGAAGACGTACCTCGCTGTAACTAACTAACTGTTTCTGTTTTGTTTGTGCTGGACAGACGGTGATTCAGTCACCGTCAGTTATTCAGAGTGCGGCTGGTCAGTTACAGTTGTCAAAAGGGAACGTCATTTTGGTGTCGTCAAAAGCCAATTCGAGCGTCATCCAGACAACAAGTGGTGCCATACAAACAGTTCAAGTCCTAGAAAATCCACACAGTGACGACTCACTCTCCAACGACGCTACAGACCATCACGATAACAGTGGCAGATCTTCCGATAGAAAAAGAAGAGAAATATTAACGAGAAGACCCTCATATCGAAAAATTTTGAGTGATCTAGGAGGTGCAGAGATATCAGGTACGCCCCAATTCTTTGGTACGTATCAATAAATTATTTTTTTATTTAGAATTTTTAATATGGATTAAAGAATCTAAGATTTGTATTAATGGTTTTGTTTTATATGTTCCTTCAGGAGAAAAAGTGGAATCGCCATCTTCCTCAGAGTCAAGTCAGGACGCAGAAAGTGGTTTAGTTATAGGCGGAGCTCAATATCCCCCTGGTGTTGTAAAAGTGATAAACGCTAACGCACTGGGTCACTTAGGTCAAGTGACGACGGCGGACGCCACGAGTGTCCCCGCCGCATCTCTCCAGACGATCACAATGACAAATGCTGGCACAGCTGGTGGTACCATTGTTCAGTATGCTCAGTCTCAAGATGGCCAACAATTCTTCGTCCCCGGTAAACATCATAATCTATGTAACGACCTTCTTTCTCTTTATTTTATTATTTCAGTTTTGGGTGAAAGTGGGTGAGAATGGCATGCATTATTTATTATCATAGACTCGAACATAAATTAAATCTCTTCTCTTATATACTTTCTCCAGTGTTTATATGCAAATGTTTATTTCTTGTTTACTTCCAACTTCTGGAATCACTAAATGGTTTACTTTATGCTTCTTCGTTCTTCCTCTAAATTTTTGGATATCACTCAAATAAACTATATTATTCGTCTAATTGTTGTAATTATTATTACTTTTGCTTCTTTACCTTCATTTCGTATCTACTTATTAGATTCTTAAGCAAATCTATTACTTTTTTTAAAATTTAATTCAATAATTAACGTATTATTCTGTTTGTATGATTTTATGAATGCTAAAATATTTGAAGTGCAGGATTGGAAAGTTTATTTTTATTATGTTTTTAGTTGGAAGCGAACTCCAAGCGTATACAATTCGTCCAGTATCTTCCGCCTCCAGTTCCCCATCAGTAGTGGTAGGCAGTGGCCACCATGTCCCCGAAGAAGCTACGAGAAAACGGGAAATTCGCCTCCTAAAAAATCGGGAAGCCGCTCGAGAATGTCGAAGAAAAAAGAAGGAGTATATAAAATGCCTTGAGAATCGAGTAGCTGTATTGGAAAACCAAAACAAGGCTTTGATAGATGAGCTGAAGTCACTTAAGGAGCTCTACTGTCAGCAGAAAACGGAGTAATTAACAGAGCTCCATATAATATATTATATACAATTAATTGTTAGTAAAATAAAGAGCATTAATGATACATTATACAAATCGTTTATACATTACATACAATACAATACAACAGATTAACTTACAAACAATAAAAATAAATAAAATATGACGAAGTTATGTAAGTATGTGAATGTGAATGCAATTTAACACTTATGTGAATTGCATAAGGTACGGTACATAAAATTGTGTGATGCAGATAACTATGTAAAGTAAATGTATATGTACACTTGGTCTGGTCTTTGCAGAATGTTACTTATTATTGTTACAGTAATAATTATAACTTCAGATTATTGATATACATAATATTATGTTATGTGGGTTCGTTGTCCACTTTTCGACAACAGAGTGAAAGTTAAAGTAAAGTAAAAGCTTCTTATTTACTCTTTCAAAAACTGGAGAAAGCAATCGAATAATTCAAACACTTTTCTTCAATTATCTACTTCTTAAAGGCAAAGTTCTTAAAACATTATTACAAAAACAATTACATAAATTTCATAACCATATTAGAACCAACAACTCCTGCATTCAGTGAGGCACCTGAATTACATTTTCAGATCAGTTTTCTTTTATATACATAGACATGTCTCTTATAGTGATCCTATAATTAAGCTAAAGACCCTTTTAGTTAACTAAATACAATTCAACTTGAACTGATACTTAAATATATATACACAAAACTTGGCAAATTTGTGCATAATACATCTATACACTATATATTTTTGAATCACTTACTATACTATTATACTATATGAAATACATAGAAAACCGGAGAAAGTGTTGTTATATTATAAATATTATAAATGTTGACACCTGACAGATTACAGTCTCTTAAAATTAGACCTGACCTAATTAGGTCTTTGTTCTAAAGAAATGAAATATTATTCAAACGAATTTAGATTTTAGATGAAGCATGTTTCTAGTATTCTGGTAAATCATTCATGAAAATGTTCTTGTACTATTATATACTTGTTTTACTTAACTATGGCACGCAAATGCTAATTATTTGTAAACGGTATTAATAGAATAGATAAATGGAATATATATATATTGTTATAAGAAGAATAATGGTTAAAACATTCAAGTTTATGCATCAGAAAGTCTAGTAATTCCTATATTACACTGTTTATGACTGGTGTATATATCTAAATGTACTATACACTAGAAGCCAAAAACTTTATCAATTCCTAGAGTATCTATTTACTATTTATGATACAATAATAGTAGCGACTCAATTATTGTATTGTTTATTCACTTTTCGTTCAATCAAGTAATAAAGAATAAACGCGTATTTACAACAAAGGAGAGTCCTCGATTGAAATAACATTACTATGGAATGAATGTGTTTTTCATGCCTTTACTACCAGACACATAATAATAGCGACATAAATACGGCAATTTCGGCCTACTATAATAATAGTAAAATGTTTATATGTTTGTTTTTACTCTTGTCAATTTTATAGTGTCACAATCTTTAATTACCTTGCATAATGCATGTGTTGCCAGTACAAGCATGTCAACACTTTCCTAATTATTAAGTTTATATTATTACATGTACACACCATCCATGTAAATTGGCCCAGCTTCCACATACGGTATTTATTTGGTAATTGGTAACTGCAATACTGTACAGTGCGATTCAAATGCAATGCATCCTCTGAATCCAATTCAATAATAAAGCTTTCACATAGAAGCTATGAAGTTCCATGGAACGTAAATTGGTATCAGTTGTGCCTCAAGGATTGTCAAGAAATAAGATGAAATTGAACAAAATAACCATAACAAATGAAATTAGTGAAAGGAAAGAGAAAAAGAGAGACGCGACACGAGGAAAGTAAGAGAGACACTGGGAAAGCAGAGAAAGTTAACACCAGTTAAGGCGATAGGTTCATAATTGAAATTAGATTGTATTCTAAAATTGTATAAATATGCGCTACCTAAAAACGAAATAATTATTTTCACAGAAATTGATTTTTCCAATAAACGCCCCTTTTCTGGAATGGAGAAAGTTAATACAAAACACTATAGGCATCCAGACATAAAATATCGTCGCCTAAATATCAAAATCGTTAAGACATGATTTATACCAACGACTACGACATATTATATCTAACTATCAATGTAAGATCCTGTTGTCCGATTATGGTATATATATTGGAAACGAAAAACGATGTCGTATTCCAAACAAGTTACACTTTACACTGTTACATTCAAAATTTTAAATCGAGAAGTTTCCTACTCTAGGGAATAAATATAAGAGTACTTTCCCCCCTCGACTCATGCGTGGGAAGGAAAGGGTTATCGTCGTATATGGGTCTCTTTATATTTAGCCACTGTTTAGTAATGTTTGTTGTGTATGGATTTTGTGTAAAATTGTGTGAAGAGGAGGGATTTATATTCGGCCAATTTTCAATTATTATATGTAAACCATTGATGAGATATATATTGTGTTCTATGGGTACTACCTAAGAGAACTAATAAATACTATACAATACAATACAATACAATATAAGAGTACTTGTGACAATACTTGTATTAATATGTGCAATGCAAAGGTAAGCAAATTATGTAGGATGAACATATTTATATAATTTGGTGAAGAAATGAATAATAAAATGATAATTTATTTATATTTATAAATCTTTTATTTCTCCTCTCCGTGTTTTCAACTGTAACATATCGAGTTAACAATTTGACTGGCTGAATAAAATAACCCATTAGACTGAAACGTGCAAATGCAGTCTTTGTTTTATTGTTAATTGATTAACGTAAGCAAAATTATGGATATTATAGTTATATGAATTATATTTTAAGTTCCTTCGACAAAGAATAATTAAAACATCATATTTATAATAAAAACAAATATGAACACAAACATGATATGAATGCTTGCTTAATGTTTAGCGACCTAAGTATAAATAGTTTACTAATTATAATTGAGTGATATATTTTTATTCTAAAATCAGATTGGAAAAGTATTTTTTTAATTTGAAATTGAAGCGTATATGTTATAGTAAGATATTAATACTAGGTAATAATTGGCGTTAGCTACACTATTATTTCTAGATATTTTTTTAGTTTATAATATTGAAGGTAAAATTAAATTTCACAATTCAATAGTTTTATGTACGAGTGTACTTATCTTATCTTTATGCTTAAAGTATAGCAAGAAGGCATTAGTAAAGGTAATTCTGCTCTGGCAGACCTAGGTGTCTTGTACAATTACAATATAAAAATTGACACCTTTTACCATTTACAATATCACTATTATTGCGATTAGGAATCATTCGGGTTGTATAATTGTCCAGACTTAGCTGGAAATTTTTTTAAGCGATTAGTGATACAAATGTTGTGAGCAAACTTTCAGAGTCAACTCAAAAACAATTTATAAGATCATACACATTACATAACGATTTAATTATTTTGTATGCAGAAAAAAGACGCTCAACGTTACTAACATCGACCCGTGAAAACAAAGCAAACCGCACATTCAAAAACGCACCCTAAAACATTAGTAACTCCACAACTCCAGACTCCAACCCAACATAATAGATAGACTCACACAATGAAATCTCTTAATAACTGGTCCTTGCCTGTTGCCTTTTACATTGACATAATAAGCTTGTTTAATCTGTTTTAGTTTTCTATCCGTTGGAATACATACGTTTGATTGATATATCATAAAAAAGTGATAAATATCTATATAGATACACAAAGGTGTTTTCGAATCGAAAGTCTTACGTCTTCAAGATAATTATATCTTTTAGCTTACGAATATAAATAATGTTAAATTAAATACTAGATATTAGACATGGACAAGGGAACTGTTTTGCTTAAATTGATCAACCCACTGGGAAATTTTTTCAACATTAGCTTCCATTTCGGTGGTGTTGTTAGATGGCAACTCAAAAACTATTTCAGGAGCATAAGATTCACGAGCTTCGTCCAAAACTGTCTGGAAGATTTCACATTGGACGTTATCTTGCAACTTTGTACCAGTGTAACCACTAAAAATCAAAAATACAAATATGAAATCAAATCAAATCTTTAAGGGCAAACATAAAGAATCTATTTATAAGTACATGATATTTATTTTGTAAATTAAATTAAACTTACCGTCCAGCCAAGCGGTCATACAACGTAGTATTATTAGTACGCAAAACAAAAACAATATCGAACCATCGCTGAGGGAAGAAATCACAACCGTGGTAGTCAACAATTTTTCCACCTTCTTCCATTTGGTCTTCGATTTCGTCCAAAAGCTACAATACATAATTTAAAAAATCAAAATTAATATTAATCAACAAAATAAGTACCCAACCATCCATGATATACCAATATGAAATAAGGGTAAAGGGAGAAGGGGTGCCTCGGTTCGGTGCGCCTGTTACAGTTACTGTACCTATCTTACTATTAGACATATATAAATGACGAAATATAAGCTGAAAATTTACTAATCCATTACTTTTAGGTACTAATTAAATTGAGTTTCTCTATGCATAATTATAATTTTTGCAAAATAATACCTTTTCTTCATTAAGAACGTGGCAGCCATAAGTAGAATCGTATCCTTCGAAAAGCTTTTGGGTTTTCGCAACTTGGCTAACGTCGACCCATTCAAGACCGGTAGCTTCCGCAATTAGTTCAGCCAAAGTTGATTTGCCAACACCTGGAGTGCCTTTATTACAAACAGAAAATAACAATCCATTAAACCCTTGAATTCAAATGTAATTCCTGTCACCTATTACCTATGTACGCATTATTTTTCATTGTTAATCCAAAGAATTCCAAAACACATTTATCCATTAATATTAGCTCAATGTGACATTTTTAGATGCACGTATATTAAATTAACATTTTGAGAGATTAATATGCATAGAGAAATGTAAATAAATACAGAATTCACACAAATATGCTCATAATTTCTCAATATCTCAAATTTTCATATTAAAATTGTTTTGATTATAATTAAGACATAACATACATGAAAATAATATGACCATATGCTACATAATAAGCACAGCCACATGGAAGCACATGCTTTCTCTTTCTAAAATTCCGCAAGTTAGACTGAGACGGCATGGTAGAGCACACCACATATAAATCTTGTTTAAAAGAGAAAGATAATTACAAGAAAATATAAAAAACTTACCAGCAATTAGAATATTTGGGGCAGATCTCATTTTAATATAATCTGGAGACTGAAATTTGTAACTTTGATCCAATATTTATAATTGATTTGCTTTGCGGATTTCACCGGACAATAACAAACACGATATTTGCAATTTGCAATAGCAAGACGGAAACTCAACTCAAACAAAATATCTACACGAGCTCACTACAAACTGTTTTATGTTCTGCTTCTGCTCAATACCGAATCGTAGTTGGTGTCTGGCTGATGAAAAAAAAGAATTTAATGCGTACTTCTTTCAGCATTGCATTTAGCATGCTGTTACTGCTGCCTTCTCTTTGCAGAGCTACGCGGAAAATACAAGCTAAATCCCATTCTCTAGCAGATTGTAGTCAGCGTAACTTCTATCTTTTATGGTCTGAATCTACACTACAGCTACACTGCGCTACAAATAAATGGAGCATTAGATTTAGACTTATTATGTAGCTTTCATAATATGCAAATTATGTTACGTGTATAAGTAATAATTAACCAATTCGTTATAAAGTGTATGCCTTTAATTACGTATTAATATTATGTATCTTGTGAGGTGTAAAAGAATTAACACTCAATCAATGCGGCAGTGCGTCACGTATTTGTGACTGTGAACTAAAATATGTAAAGTGAAAGTGTGTGAAAGTTTTAAATTGTTTTTATATGTTAACGAAGAAAGCATTTTACAAATATATTCAATTTCCCATATTAATAAATATATTTAACCCTTGAATGCTATACCCCCCACCCTGGTAGGAAATATAGTTTGTTACGCCCTTTCCTTGAATTGTGTTTTCTAATCGTACGTAGTAAACGTTACTGACTCAGACTTTTCCTAGAACCGTTCTGTTGACGTTTTCTGCAGCTAGTTTACATGAAATTATATGTAATTTTTCCAAATATTACATCATATTCGTGTACTAAATCGTGTTTTGTTATGTTAGTATAGGTTATTGTCCTCAGGAAGATCAATTTGCAGTTGAAATGAATGCAAACTCTTGTTGAATACTTTAATGTACATAATTAATTACATTTCATGAAAGGCTATTTAAAATTGGTAAAATTACAAATTTTAGGTTACAGATACGCAGTGTGGCTGAAAAATTGACATATTCGTATATATGTAAATAAATCCATCTTACGTAAAGACATACACATATACCTAACCAGCATGTACTATGTACATTAACATTACATATTTTTTATTAGCTATAAGCATAGTATTATGAATTAGATACTAAATATAAATTATAATCTATTTAAGATAAGATAAAAGTATTACTATTTTTATTTTATCGAATTGTTATGCATAACAAAACTACACGAAAGGTAGAAGGGGTAGTATTTGTATAAAATAATTTCAATTTACGCCACAATTACTTCTTCATTAAATGAAATCTCAATTTAGCACAAATATAAAATGTAAACTAATTAGTAGATAGCGACAATAGCGAGTGAAACAATGTTTGCTAACGTAAGTTGTTCTTGCATTGCATATAGCTATAATAGGTATGGTGTTTTATTAAAGTAAGATTTAGGTACAAAAAGGTACTCGATTGATTACTTTGCTTGATATGAATTGAATCTTACACTTACGGTAGCCTACTTACATACATAATAAGTATTGTTGATGCATGCAATGCAAACAGATCGTAAGTAACTTGTTTTCCAGTCTGCCAACACTCGACTCGAGTCTTCGCTAAGATTTCTATATAGACTCTGTTAGATTGCATTTATAGGAAGTTTAATAAGCATGCATTATTTTTTACGCGATTATGTATGCTGATTGTTGTGATATAAACAAGGTGTTGCACCATTAGCGATAACTGAATTATCTGTTATTTATTTATTACTACTTTGTACATATACTTATGCAACTCTTCGATATATATGGCATTCGAACACAGTGGAAAGGTATCCCACCAACATGTTACGTCACAACTAATCATTTCGGGAAACCAAGAATCGTCTCCTAAAATCGCCTTACGATATTATATTGCGTAGCGTATAGTAGTATACTTCGAAGTTGTTCATTTGGTCTGAAATGTAAATTACATCACAGTAACTCACTGATCAGTGTTTCTAGCTATCTAGCTGCAATCGTAGTAGTAAACAGTTAGTTACAAGATAAAGTACACAAAAGTAACTAATATATAAGTACTAGGCTGCAATATTGGTACAATGCTCGACCTTAACCTTAAAATAATATAACTTTTTTGGTGTTAACATTTTATGACTTACCCACTTAAATACCTTAAGTTAAGGGAACTATATTATATCGCATTGGAGAAAAGTCCTTACAATGCAAATTATATTCTATATTGAAGCTAGTACCTATGTAAGTATATACCTGGATATGCTTGCCGATCTGGTACATTATTGGCACACATTATACAGAAAGTGCAAGTTTATTATCCTATATAGTATAGCAAATAAATACTCATATTTTGCTTCAAGTTAGCACCGTGACCTTCTTTAGTTGAGATATCTATGTGTCCACTATTACTTATGTATGAATTGATAACATAGCAGGCAATATTCAACTGAAAATATGCAAAACAAAATCTGTATAAGTTAAACAGAAAGTATTCATTTATTAAAAACAATTCCCACGTTTAATAAAAGTTACTTGCGTACTTATTTTGTATTTCTCTTTCTCTTGTTATTAAATCATGTTATTAATTATCATAATTACATACATCTACCTATATATTTGTGGTAGTTAGAATTTTATGATATCACATCTGCAGATCCAATTAGTATTTACTCTCGGTTAATTTCGGGGCCCTAATTTTGGAGAAATTAAAGCTGTTGTTGAAGGGGAGGACCCAAGCATCCACACGACTGATTTTGTTAATTTTTTTCTGAATTAAAATAGGAATGAAACTCCAATCGCTTATGTCCTGTAACAAATAATACAAACATTTTAATTGTGATTAAGTAGCAGATTATTGTATATTTTATTAAATAGGCACTTCTCTAATTTCAGTTTTCACAACATACATGGTATTGGTACGCAACTTTCGCCCTGCTACACCTTGCAACATTAAAACTACATATGGTGAAAGTTAAAAAAAGAAAGCGTATGCATTTTTCACCTATCCTTCCCACCACATGCGGTAGGATTAATTCAGATACATAGCAGTCCAATGCGATAGCTAACATGCATAATATGGGAATTTAGACGAACGATAAACAAGGGGAAAATTTTGTGTTTACAATATTTGACGAACCCATTTCCTATTTATATCAGAGCTACTTAAAACCTTCGCTTGTACTAAGTTACCAATTAAACTTTATGTTACTGATATATGTAACATTGGGTGGCAATAATATAGAAGAATGAAATAAGGAGGTCAAATGGTCGTAGCGTAAAATAGCAGGTAGGTAAGGTCCATTTCGAAACTGAGCAAGCATTTCATATTTATATACATGGTGAAAGCACTTTCTCCGTGTATTAATAATTAAGTACTAAAACTTTTAATGTGCAAGATAAAGCTTGAACCCATTTTCTTTTACTGTCAATATTATAAAACTATATGGACTAAAGACTACCTTATACTATAGGGCAAGTAAAGGCTTACCTTAAATGGATTCGGTAGTAGCTCCACTGTAAGCAAGCGAGTAAAATTGTTGGCCAAAACTTCTAAGCAATTTTCACAAGATTGCAACTCATTGAACTGCACTTTGAATTCAATTAGATTTACAAGTGGTGTTAGAGATTCTAGGCTTGTGAATTTGTTATAAGAAATATCCAAAGATCGCAAGCTCTTTAGCCCTTGTAACCCATTCAGCTGTGTTAGATGATTGCAGCACAATTTTAATTTTGTTATTCTATGCAAAGACTGGTCGCCTAAAAAATGGGAAATCTGACCATCTTCAATAAAGCTTTTGGTTTCTTTTCGACTAAATATTTTCTTTTCGAGTTCAGCATCCTCCAAATCGGGGTTATGAGCTTCCCTGTAAATGATTCCTCATTTTAGACGAATTTGTTGCATAAAGTTGTAATGTGCTCAAATGAAATACAATTATTTATGAGATTTTGTACTTTGATTGGGAAAGACCGATCAAAGAAGTCAAATCAGTTACAACTGTATTGTCCTCCGTTTTATTAAGAAACATTGTAGCCTTAGATAATCGAATGCGACGACCTTTCATAGCGCTTCCTAATTTTGCTGAATATTTACGAAGGCGTTTTTGAGTTTTGCAAATAACATCCCTTTCAATTGCCTCCGTTGAATATAGCTTCTTCTCCAGCTGGAATGAAGTAAATATACATTATTTATGTAATTGTAGTATTAACCTTCAAAGTTTTATTAAATGGGTAAATGAGAAAGTTTTCTTTTTTCATTGAATACTACGCATACCGGTAAGAAACTCAAGCAAAGTATAAATGCTGGAGTGAAAGTAACTTCTCCATCAAGGCAATAAGTTTGACAAAGTTTGTCATGCTTAAACCAAAGGTTAATTTGCGTTAATATTAAAGACACGAGTTATGTAACATTTATAGACATTATAATCATTACAAAGTTGGAATGGATTGTGTGCTGATTTACATGCAAAGCTTCATTAACTTTGTCTCCTTCTATAGGAATTAGAGCATCTTTCAGGACTTTTACTACCAGTAAAATTGAAAATGGTTCCATACTGCAGTTTCTTCGATTCATAGCCTTCCATGCGCAAGTAGTAAGGAGAATATTCTGTAAGTTAAGATAGTAAATTATTAAATAAAAGCATAAATAAATAACTTTCATTTGCGTAATTACAATATAGTTTACACAAAAGTTGGTAAAATATATAGTGAGTTTCGAGCAAATGTGTAATCCTTTCCCTTTTACAGCGTTTTACCTTGTATCCTTGAGAATTTCCAGTTACAATACGGTGTAAATATTCAAGGGGAGTTTCCCTTTTATGATCAGGACATATAAGGAACATATACCATATAGGACCTGGATCTGGTAAACCAGGAATGGAGTCTGTAACATTTAACAATGTAAAATACATACTTTACATGAAAATGGTATCCATTTTATTTTGGAACTTTGAATAATGAAAGCTTATATTTTCATATTTTCATACCTGGATAATTATTTTTATATTCGGGTTTCCAAGCTGGATTACGGAAAGATTTCTGTATGATTTTTTGGGCCTCACGGTTATAATCATAAAATCCATGGACCATAATTCTGTTAGGATTTGGACTGTTAGGATTTGGACTTTTTGGTCTGTTCGTATGAGCTGAAGTATATTTACGATAGTAATCATAAGCGGAAGCTTGAAGCTTTACGAATTCGGGCTCGGAATTTACTGCATACGACTGCAAGTAAATTCTCTGAATTCCTGTTTCCATTGCATGCAAGTTCATGATAAAAACACTCTCAATAGTAACTTTTGATTTCTTGGGGTGTCTGCAAAGGACCATGAAGTTATAAATTAAATAATTTCCATCTAAATGTAAAAACTTATTATTGGATTTACTGCATTAGTAACTTACGAATATTGGCAAGAGCTAGTTCGAATAAAATGGATGAAATCGTTAGCTATTTTTTCCTTGTCTTCATCATCCCCTTCGATCAGAATTGGAGAGTTCCTAAGGGAAGAGTAAAGTAACTCACCCTGGCAGCTACCAAAGGTATCCAAATCCAATTTGTTTAACCAAGTTTGAACCTAATTAAATCAAAGATTTAAAAAACTTTTTTTGCAGTATAATGAAACGCGATTTTATTAATAAAATCTGATTTACTATAGAGTAACTTTACGTACTCCTTTTATCCATCGACCAATTTTCAGTTTTTTGGCTGTTTCCTTAAATATTTTATTAGAAAGGGTCCTTAGAGTTGATATTCTGATCTCCATCTGCGTACAAAATGAGAAATTGACGAAATTCAAATGTTTTAATGTACCTATATATACCTAGGTAAGTTGTTTTAATTAAAAATTGATTATATTGCTCCACATAAGTACCTTCTGGACATCTCTCTTCAAACACGGAACATGATTGCACATACCCGGAACAATGTTCATTATCCTCATGACACGGGTACACTATTTTATAACATTTCATACATGCAAACATTGTGAGATTTACGGATTCTTAGTTTTCATACGGATAATTTAACGCATATAACTGTGTATTACATACATGAACGTGAACAACTTGAAGTTCATACAGTCGTCTTTCTATTATCTTTAGATCCACCTTAGCATTTTCCAATAAAGTTGTTCTGTCTTCAATATTGTCAACATTTTCGGGTGCCTGTTCGGATTGTGAATCATTTACAACGCTCTTTTCGGAATACTGCTGCAAATGCATACACATGTTAATTAATATAATAATATTTGCAAGGAAGCCTGGTAATTTGGAAAGTATATGTTGTAGTTTCACTACATTTTATGTTATAAGAATTCTTTTTAAAGGAATATTTGGATATAAGAAACTAGCCTCGGTAGACTTCACCGGGTGTTAAAAAATGAATAAGTGAAAGATTTAAATAGACCTTCCATGTAAAAAGGGAAAGCAATGCTACTATAGTTTCTATTAGTTAGTCTAAAATTTAAGCTCCACTGTCCTATCTATTACAGCGCCAGAGAATTCCTTATAAATGAAATGCCCTGTAATTTTGTTCGGTAATAAAGAAACAATTACAAATATAACTTCTCTATCTTCTTCCTTAATCTCAATTCCATCGAGGTACTGAAGATTCTCCAGTAACGAAGAAATCAAATGTCTGTAACTGCAAATGCTAACAATCGGGCAATCGCTGTGCAAAACGTCATTAAGGAATAAACTGGTTAAAGCATGACAAACTTTTAAAGCTTTTAAATCAGGAATAGCACAGATAGGATTTCCAGACAAATTAAGAATCTCCAAGTTGAAACATTTAAAAAGATTTTCTTCATGCAAAGTTGTAATTCGATTTTCTGCCACATTTAGCTCTTTTAGAGACGGTAGTCCCTGTCCTAAAAACTAAAAGATAACGTAAAGATAAAATCAAGGAATTTTCGGGCATTATTTAACAATTGTTTTAACCATATAACAAAATCGTACATTTAGATTTGTTAATTTATTAGCCCAAAGCTGCAGCTTGCTCAATCTGGAGAACTTCATCATCTCGATCTCCTTGATGTCGCTATACACAATGGACAACTCTTTCAGAGTGTGGGAAAGTTCGAGCTCATCCCAGAGTAACTCCTGCCATGGCCAGATGTAAGTAAACAATAAAATTATTTTTAAATTATTTTTGTCCAGCCCAATTAATAATTACCTATATAAGGAGTTTTAATTTTAAGGGATCCGAAAAAAGTAATATATTTGCTAAAACCACATTCTAATTAATATGTAACTATTACGTATTATTTTTTACTGAATTACCGGTATCATTCCATCGGAAATAAAAAGTGTTTTTATTCGGGGAAAATGTGAGAGTCCTTTGCATGATTTAACCCGACAACAAACAAGGGATACCCGCTTTATGCCCCTTGGCTCAATTTTAATACCCTCTTTGAACTCTGTTGAGTCTGCTCGAAAGGATATATTATTTTTGTGGAGGCTCTCTGCTAAAATAATAAGATTCGGGTAGTTTCCACAGACACATTCGACACTGTCTGTAGGTTGCGGCTTTACGGGTGTGACACGGTTTGATTCTGATTGTTCTTTCCAGGTTAACAACGCATCTGTAATTTCCTCTGCCGTGGGACCTAATCGCTCTGATTTGGAGTTGGAGGAGTCTTCAGCTTCTGCCTCAACTTTTGGAGTAGGAGTGGGCTTCGCCGCTGAAATATTCCAGGGACACAAAGGGCTCCCATTTGACTTCCCTTTTGCCGATACACTCATTTTCAATTTTGAAACCTTTTTTTACTTTTCAATCCGTGTACCACCGTTCAAGGAACGCCATGTAAGTAAAGCACTGAGGGTGTAAATTAAGTTAATTGAAATGATATTTTACCAAAACTACATAATACATGCAAAGTAGTAGGGACTTGATAAACTAATGTATTTTTAAAGTGGGCAAAATTGTTTTTATCTAACGATATGGCAGCAAAAGAAATCGAATAACACGAGGTAATTATTCTATTACTACCGGCTTACTTAGATTTGGATTTTGTTGGACACGGTTCAAATGTAGAGTAGCTTCTGGCAAGAGTAAAGTTGATCTGTAGTTGGTAGTAACTAGTACTAGTGTAATTAGTAGTAACTATTCTATTCTAGTTTCCATGCAACCAATGAAATAGCTAATTATTCCTGTGTATTGGTTTCTTTAATAGTCAAGCTGGAGGAAATGAGCACATCTAAATTTCGCAGCAGCGACGGAGATTGGATTTGCCCTGATTTGGAATGTGCAAATCTAAACTTTGCAAGACGAAAAAATTGCAACCGCTGCGGCAAAGAAAAAGCGGAATCAAATGCCAAGAAAAAGCAAATAGGAGTGGAAATCGGGAAGGCGGCGGCTGAAAAAAGTCGAGGTCTTTTTACCGCTGACGATTGGCAATGTACAAAATGCGGAAATGTGAATTGGTCCCGTCGCCCTCAGTGTAATTTGTGCAACGCTCCAAAGTTTGGGGATGTGGAAGAACGGACTGGCTACGGAGGGGGTTACAATGATCGAGGTGTAGTCGAATATATCGAAAGAGAAGAATCAGACGATGAGTATGACGAGTTTGGTCGCCGAAAGAAGAAAAAGAAAGCCTCCTCGTCTGGCGATGGGGAGTCAAAGCAGGACAGCAGTGAGGATGTTTCCGAAACAAGCCAAGTTAAAGAAGTTGTTAATAATAAAGATGAAGATGAAGAGGAGGAAGAAGACGATGATGACGAAGATTGTGACTTGTCGAAATATGACTTAAGTGGCTGGGGCGAAGATGAAGAGGAAGAAGATGATAAAAAGGAGACGGCAAAGACTGAAAAGAGTGATGATCCTGAGCCTTCCAAATCATCCGCCAGTAATAAAACTAAAAGTGAATCAACCAATCGGTCTAAAACCTCAAGGTCCTCTTCTCGCTCACCTAGTCGAGAAAAAAGTCGAGATCGTGATCGTCGTCGTCATTCTAGCTCACGGTCACGAAGTCGCTCTCGCTCTAAGGGTAAGGAGAAGGACCGTTCCAAGAGCCCTCGGTCTCATAAACGGTCTAGGTCCAAGAGCCCTCGCCATAGGAGAGAACGATCCAAGAGTCCTCGCCATGGCAAAGATCGGTCAAAGAGCCCTCGTTCCCACAGGCGAAATCGATCTAGGAGTCCCCGATCCCATGGAAAACATCGTTCCAGGAGTCCCCGTTCGTCACGAAAATAATTCAAGTCTAGGAATGTATATTTAATACATGCAAAGCGAACCACCTAAACTGCCCTTGTCTATTTGTTTCCAAAAATATTCTTATAATTGTTCGTAGATTAGGCACAGTTTAAAACCAAGACTTTGTCATATTATTTCTGCATCCAGTTATGCCATATTTTAAGTGCAACTTTAATTCGTGTATTATTTGTATAGGTGATATAATAATTTAAACTAATGTTCATATCAGGCGTACATTCGTTAGATTTTAATTTCTTACTTACTTGTTACTATCAATTGTAATTAATTGTTAAAAATGTAATTTTGTGTAGAGTGACGGAAAGTAATATGGACAATAAGCACCTATTTACCTACCTAAATGTCTTTTCTATTTGTTATTTTGGCAATATTTTAACATATTTAGAGTACTTTTATTGGGATAATTGTTTGAAATGACTGATTCGTTGTCTCTCCCTTACTAATTATTGTATCACATCTCAAAGCAGAAAATCAGAAGGGTAGGTAAATGGTAAAATTAGGTAATTGATTAAAATGACAGTTAAATCTGTTTCTAGTTTAGTTTAACTAGTGATCAAACATCAAACGAATGTGTGTTGTATGCAATGTAGTGAATGACTCGGTTGCTTATTAATCCTCGTGTACTAATAATATCAAGTTAGCCTAATAATTGTAAAGATGTGCTACGTTTAATAGTTACCGGATAAGGGGCTGTATTGGGGTACTATGAAGAATACTGTTGGGTAATGGATACAAAATTATCTGCAATAATTACATTAACATTCGTTTAATAGCATTTAAAAATTTAAGGGTAAGGGCCAGAAATCACAATATAGTAACCACATTAAAGTAATTTGTATCACAACCAGAACCAGCTTCGAAAAACGTTACACTCTACCTACTGATCATTAGATAAATTACGAAGTAGCATACTGACCATATACTACTTATTAAACTGTAAAAATACAAGGTAACAGGGGATATTAGGCATAATAACTAGAATACCTAGGCAAGGGTTGTATGTACCTACAAGTTAATTCTCTATAGATATTAGTAACCTTAAATTATTTCAACATTGCATTATCTAGTTAATTTTATAATGAATGTATTGTTTGTGTGTGGGTGGTTGATTGGTTAGCTATAAATATGTACCTATATCAATCGAACTTGTAGCATGCCAAAACATCATTTACTCTGATACAACAGCTACTAAATACTAATTGCGTCAATAAAGCAACAGTGTAAATGAAAATTGTTTTGTCTTTTTGGTTATTGTCACCATTTCTCCAGTTTTCTTCCACATTAATAAAATTTTAAAGACCTAAGTCTAATTTGTAGATACGAATACGATATACATTTGTAATTAACTGATTCATGTATAGGTACTTAAAAATTAGGTTTGTATTTCTGTAACTAACAATGGGTAATAGAGTTTGCTCTATTAACCTAATGCCTATTTAGTATACTGCTTCTTTTGGTTTGTATTGTGTGAATTATGCATTTTATCATACTAGTCCATTCATACTGCGTAAATATCATTAATTATACCAATCCGAAAGAAAAGATACACAAGTAAGTGGATTGATTATGTTTCATTGAATATAAATATGACATTTTGATATAAAAGCGGATCTTTAAATCGGCTAATTTTATAATAAAATGAGATGACTGTTGTTAAATGGACTTACTTTTGTACATTAATTAGTAAATACATCAATATACCTTCTTGTATTTAGCTATAGGTATATTAGAGGCATGCTAAGTTTACGTGTACATACACTGTGCTAAATAACTCGCATCTATGCTTTACTGGTTTTTAAGTTTTTGTATTTTCTACCAATTTAATCCTCTTCACGGGTGTCATTCATAAGGTATTGATTGCATAATCTATGGTGATTTTTATTATAAAAACGTGTGAATTATTTGTAAAGATGTTGATAAAAGTAGAACTTGTTCATGAGTTCCTATAAGTCGTATTTCCTATAAGTATGAATTTCCAATCTGTTCGCATATGCAAAATATTAAGTAGGAATTAACTACCAGCTGGGTACTTAGGTATGTAGGTACCGTATGTTATTGTTCACATCACATTGTAAATTCTGACATAAATAGGTGCAGTATCATCCAATAATGAGTAGGAAGAAAACAGTCATCCACATCCGCACTTTAGGTAAATAAATTGATCCATGCAAATGTAGCACTCGTATAATTAAGCGGAGGAGACAATTCTAACACTTTTTATAAGGTCTACATATTATACCTTAGTAGTTCAATAAACTAATATAAGTTATTATCTTATCTGATAGATATATAAATATATCCTTTACGTAATACCATAGTACCTTAACTATAGGTATTACACTTGCCTATAGTTCATTCAAGTGTAAAGACAAACTTCATTAAATGTTTTAATTGGATGTCTAACATATAGTAGTAGTTGTTCCGTCAACCTCTGTCGAGACCAATAACTTTTGGTAATTGACAATGTAAACTTTCAGATAAGTTCTCTGACTTTTGTTACACATTTATCAATATGTAAAGTATTTAATAGGATAAATATACTGAGGTGGTTCTGTTCTTCTTTTCAACAAGTAATAAACAATACACCATTTTAGTCCTTTATATTTTCATAAAGTCTTCGCTAGGCAGCTTGCAGTACTTATTTAATATCCTAAATTCTTAAGTACCTGAATTTCATGTAAATCATTGACGTGACGTGAGTGTAGATTGTAACTTTCTAGAAGGCAGTAGTAGGTACCTTTTGGGTTGCATCCTCTCATCAGTCTCATCCCCATCTCATCGTAAGCAAATCAATCAATATTTTTAATTATAATGGACATTTAACATAATGTAAGTTATTTACTTACTTGAAATGGACCTAGTAGTTTACTCAAGAGTTATAATAATCCAATTCTGCGTAGAAATAGATCGATGCCAAGGTTGAGAAAAAACCCATGAAAATTGCAGTGTACTAAAGATTTTAAGCTTTTTACACACTTCCAAATGTATCTCTCTATGAAAGCTACATAATATATGTAAATCTGAAAAATTCATTTTATATCTTCATAGAAGCATTGCCTTTCCTTACGATTACCCGGTTAGACAATCAGGAGGGTAATCGGCTTATTGCTTATTATCAGGCAATTAACACAAAAAGCAATATTGAAAATCAGGTACAGGCTAACAAATTGCTTTACATATACCAAGGTGCATATTACACATAATAGTCTTGTAGAAAATCTTTAAAGCTGTAATTAGTAGTTAGGTCTTGGGCCTCCTGGGTAACACATAGTACATTAGTAAGTAATTAAGTATTTCATATATTGCTTTATAACTTTATCCATTTGACTATCTAAAAGGCGAAGCTAAAAGGATACTGAGCAAAAGCTAAATTCGTTTTAAAGACCTTTTCTACGTTGACAAATATTGTTCTGCCACGCTAAGGATGATAAAGTGCATAGCTTGTGAAACAATAATGGAAAGGAACGTTCATCTTATGAAATGCAATCAATGTGCTTGTCCCTTTGCCTTCTATTTAATAAGTTTCTCGGTTTATGTCACCTGTATGCGCTGTCTTCTACTCTATTCCACATTCTTTCCTTCTTCGCCTTAATTTGTGCTGTGAACCTACAAACAAACCACTATATGTACTATATACCGCAGATTGTTTGTGACTAAAGTAACTAGTTACGGCATAGAAATAAGGTATGGCTATACATGTTAGCAACTGGCTTGCCTAGCCAGTACAAGTATTATTATACAAAAATCCGATATTTCATGTAAGTTGTAAAAGATGCCTATACAGAATACCAACATTCGTACATAACATACACCTCCATAGTTATCATGGTGTCAACTTACAGAAGCATTGTGACATTTATAGCGAGAAAACAAGGGTCCAATGACAACTACACAACAAACCCCAAACCCGATCTACGACACGACCACGACTCAATGCTAAATGCACAAGGCTCAAGAAATCCGAACTCCGAAAATAGGAGAATTTCATTTCATCTTTGTGCGAATGTGCAATAATATAATTATACATAGGAAACCGAATGTATGTATGTATACATTCATATAGATATGGATACACCTTGCGAATATTATTCAATAGTGCCTTATATTACCTATTCTCTTGTAATTGCAAAAATCCCAATAGTCCATAGAAAACTGGAGTATTTGCCTATTAACTTTTACCTACAGCTAACTGATGTGATACTGATGTGATGTAAAAGTATGTACAGGGCTAGCCAAAAAGATGTCCCCGTAGTCTAGGTCATCCAGCTCCTAAAATAATCCTCCGGTACAAATG